>ML677328.1:2374193-2473562 GCA_007922305.1 Dermatemys mawii | reverse complement strand
CTCTCTGGGGTGGGAGAGGATTGGCGGTGTGTGTCCTTTTTCTCTCTGGGGTGGGAGTGGGCTCTGCTGTGTATATTTCACCAAGGGGCCCTGTGAGCTCTTGAGGGGTGGGACTGCCCCTCCCTGGTGGGTATGTCCCCTCTACATCACAGTGGGCCACTGACACGAGCGGGGTCTCTGGCTGCTGCTACTACTGAGGGTTTTTTGACTCTTCCCCACCTCAGCCCCTCGCTGCAGCGGGTCCCAGGGCAGGGCTGTGCCCGGGGATGGCAGCAGCACTGTCCTACCCTCCACCCCCGCAGGCATCCCTGGAGCTGCTCCGCCACTGGAGCGCTTCTCTCGTGCGCAACCTCCCCGCCCTTTCGCGGCCGCTTCTCTCTCGCTCTCGAAACGTCAGTGGGAATTTCCAGCCAGGAAGGAAGTGAGAGCAGCAGCCGCCGCGGCCGGGGAGAGGGGAGGTAACTCGCTGCCAAAGGGCAGCTGCTGCTGACAGGTCTGGGGGACGGAGCCGCCCGGGCCTCTCTCCAGGAGAAGCGGGGAAACCCCCGCCGCGCTGCGGCTGCAGGGGAGGAGGACCAGGCGGCCGCTCCGCTTCTCAGCCGGGTTTACATGGCGCCGCGTTGACTCCTGCGAGAGGCGGCGGCGAGCGGAGCGCCAGGCTGACCGGCTGCCCCTGAAGCCCCGGAGTGCGGCCAGCCCGGAGGAGGAGCGGGGCCGAGCCGGACACGCTGCTGCGCCACGGTGAGCACGTTGATCCGCGTCGGGTCTTTGTCCGCCTGGGCTGGAGCCGCCCCAGCGCTTGCTCTGGTGCCAGTTTAAACGTTCACCTCCGCCAGCTGCTTCACTTCCTCATTCCTGTTCGGGCGGCCCGTCCGTCATGCATGTGAAGGGGGATGAGCTTCGCACCAGCCAGCTGCTGCGCGGAAAGGCCGAATGCTACTCCCCTCCTAACCGGTGTCACTGCGGAGTAACTCCGGATTGACGCTGGTACAACTAACAGCAGGTTTTGGCCTGGCGGGGTTCGTAATGCAAAAGAAAGTGGTCCGAAGGGTGGGGGGAGGGAGAGGAGAATAATGGTTTGTATTTAAATGTCACCTTTCTTCCTGAAAGCGCCTCGGGCATTGTGGTGTGTCTCTCTAGTGCCATGAAGTTCAGCTGCCTCTTAGGAGGAGGGTGGTAGGCAGGTGTCAAGTACAGTGTGCTGTCAGACGGAGGGGAATTTTGGCAAAGGTCAGCAAGGCAGACCCCACTTCTCTGACCCTTGTCATGGGATCTTTAATAACCCTAACACCCCACTCTTGTATAGCTGTCAACAGCGAACTGACAACATAGTTTTTTATGTTCTCGTCAGAGTTGTTTCTCCAGGGGATATGCAGATTCATTAGTATTAATGATATTAATTTTATTTTAATTAATTAATTTTAATATTTAAAAGCAATCAAAGGAGGAAAAAATGGGGAATTATTATTAAAGTAATCTGAGCAGGTCCAAAGTAATAGGTGTCCAGCAGGTGCTACCTGCTAGGAGCACATATGGCTTGGGACACTGTTCAGTAATGTAATGTAATGAACCCTTGGTGGGTTTACAAAATGAGAATTTAAGTGTGGTGTGTTTCTCATTCTGAAATCCTCCTTGCTTCTAAGTGCAGGTGTCTTACCTTTATATGGGAACCTGTCAATATGATTGATTTACCCCCTTCCCTATCTCCCTCCTCCATCCATTTATGGAGTGATTGGGCCAGAAATGAAGTGTTTGTTACTGGTTAATTAACAAGTCATTCATTTACTGAAAGACTAATTTTGAATAACTTTGTGTTGTGGATTTCCCTTAAAGGGTGACTGTCCACTTGATTTTTGTTTTCCATTATGCAAATTCAAAAATTCCAGTTTCTGTTAGTGCACACTTTAAATTTCATGCCGTGATCTTTCTTGGTAAAGAATACTGCAAATAAAAAATGTGTAATTTTTTTCTACTCTTTTGTTAATGTTTGTAAAAGTTTGTAAGCTTGGGAGAAACTCACTGTACACAAAGTGCTTTCAAGTCCACAAAACAAACAAACTGAAAAAGGAAGTGGGAAGAATTATTTTTTAACTTTGTAGGAGTTATTTGTAACTAGAGGAGGCGCAGAATTTCAGTCTGAAAATAGTGATTTTTCAAATGTCCCTTTGATTTCACATGTGAAATTCCTTCTTCATCTGAAAGAAAAATCAGGGTTTCTACTACACTGCACTGTTTGGGTTCCCTTAAATACTAGTCATTTACCAATATAACTAGTGTACGCATAATTTCTGATATTTTCAATAATTCCATTCTGCAGCTAATTTAAGTAATTTCAGAAGCAGTAAATTGGATCTTCAGTATTAAATAATGAAAATGAAATTATCATGGATGGAAAATAACTCATTAATTGTTTGTTACATTTGGCCCTAAAAATAAGAGGATTGAACTCTCCATTATTCTTCATTTGAGTGGCATTTGTTGACATGAATGAATAAACATTATTAAGTTACTACTTGACGTGAACAAAAAATAGGATATAGTTTCTGAAACTTGCATACAAAATGGAGTCTACTTAAGATGAATTTCATTATGTGGCCCTGATAGGGTGACCAGATGTCCCGATTTTATAGGGCCAGTCCTGATATTTGGGTCTTTTTCTTATATAGTCGCCAGTTACCCACCACCTCCTGTCCCAATTTTTCACGCTTGCTGTCTGATCACGCTAGGCCCTGATCCCCCAAATACGCCAGTATGTGAACAATGTTATTCAGACAAGTGAAATTAAGTATGTGTGTAAGAGTTTGCAGGTTTGGGGTTTTATGGATTAAGCATTGCTATTGGTTTAACAATACATTTCAATTTTCAGTTAAAAACTGTAAATTTTAAAAGGCACTAGTCTTTGCAAAAACTTGCACACACTTGCTAAAATGAAAAGTTCGAGAAGAAAATATGGTTGGACTTAAATTTGTCAATTTAACTTCTCTTTTTCTTATGAAGAAGAAAAATCAAAGCAGATACTGAAGGGTTTGATGCTCCACTCCAATATACTAGATTTACAGCAGTTTAACTCCATAAAACTGATATAATGGGTGAAGAATGTGACCAACTATTTCATTTTGAATTCTGGAACATTATTTGCAGTTTACTGTGAATTTGTTTACTTTTCTAAATATTCTGCCAGCCAAAGAAGGGTGTTGGTTTTTTTTCTGGTTTAGAGCCACACTTCTGTCATTTGAAGAAAGGAAAACTATTGCTGATTTTTTGGGCAGGGGGCGGGTTCAGTATTTTGTCATCTATATCAAATGAACAATAACTGAGTTGCTAAAATACAAAAACAATACACTATTTAAAGACTCAGATGTGGTTCTTCAGATGGTGTAAATTGTCATAGTTCTGTGATTTATTGACATTCAAGCTATGGTGAGAAGGGGGGGACAGTGCCTCACCCTTGACCTTAATTTGCCCCGCACCTAGATGTTTCATAGGTCTATATGCTCCATTATGTCTTCTGCTTCCTCTTCCTCACTCTCCTGTCCCTCCCCCCCACTACTTTTCAATCTATAATAACATATACTGAACCATAACTTCCTTCTGCCCTCCCCCCCCCAAATATTTCTGAAATGGTGTTCGCAGAGCTCTGATATGCACACTAGCAAAGGATCTGCACACAACATTTATACACTTGCATTTTTATTTAGCCTTTTAAGGACTAGCTTTGGTAAAGTATCTGCAAGAATTGTGAATAATTTCAGATTGCAGTATTAATTTTACCAGGTGGAAAGCTTTTCTTTCTCCTTCCTGCCCAGACCCCTCCCCCGAATCCCTTTTAATGAAAGAAATTTACATCAACAAAAAAAGTCATCACAAAATTAAATTAGTTTCACTAATAACTAGTCAATAGGTGCTGGAGAGAGTTAAGATTATGAAACTGAGAATGATTTGGTTTCATTTTGCTGTGGAGCTGTGTAGGTCTAAAAAATACTGACTTCCCCAGTGAAGTAATCTTGTGACTGACAGGGAGCCCCTGGGCTGTCTCAATCCTTCGGTGAATTTTGAAGCTGTTCTGCACAGAGAAAAATGCCCTGGAAAAAAGTACTTGTGATGGAAAAGGAAAATGAGGAAGGAATTGGGGGGTGGGGATGGAGAACACTGGTTAATGTAGTACCACATTTTAAACATTTCCTACTTCTTATGATTATATATATATGTAGTTTCACAATGATTTTAGGTGTTTTTCTTTAAGCTTGATTTATTACTCTTATTTGGCTGGGACTATGTGATTTCAGTAATGCTTAGCTATAGATATCTATAGGGAAGCATCATTACATCACAAACTCAACACTTGGTAAATATTGGAATTTTCATGAAAAATCGAGTTCCCCTTTCTAATCAGTGTTGCTTTGTTCTTTTTGCTTCCTGTATGCTGCTACATATATAATGCTCCAGGAGCTAACCCAGGAAATATCCTTCAATAGTAGGACCCTATCTATGGTGTTTCTTATATACAGAGGACGTGTTCTAGGAGCATGAGAGCCAAACTGGAAGCCCTTTCCATGTATGAGGGTTATGGAGTATGTTGTTATAATTATTAAAATTCATAGGCTAATTTATGGAACCAAATTTTCTCTCTTAGTTACATACATCCTACCCCACTGACAGAGGTTGAAAAGATGCAACAGAGAACCAAATGTTTTTATTCATATATTGTTAACTTTTTGTGCCAAGAGAAACTATTGCTCAGAAACCTCTGTGATCTTTGGACACACTTTTATCAGATGATCATGTGTCGTGAGTGACCACTTGAGAACAGAAATTAATCTGAATAAAACATTCCTGCCTTGTAGACCGCTGTTGTTTCTCAGCTATAGTTTTAAATATTAATGTATCTTTATGGGAGAAAGAATCTTACTCAATAAGCAAACAAGAATGTTTCTAAACAACATTCTTTCAATTTACTGATGGATTTATCCTGCAGAAGATTCCTGCTCCAAAGATGAAAATAGTGGAGTTAATTATTTTAAAAAATGGAAAAAGAGTTCTGGACATTCGGCATTAGGTCACTTTCACTCTAGCCCAGGCAAGTTGTGTCTTAAAGTTCCAATATACTGGCCACTATGTGAACTGTGATAGGCTTAGAAAAATTTCTGCCTTGCCAAAATCATAATCACAACTGTCACTAACTATGAAGTTAGTCCAGTAACTTACTGATTGTCCAGTATGGTCCAGTAATTATGCCCAAAGGTACATAAGGTACTTAAGCATGTGCCTAGCTTAAAAGGTACGTAAGCATGTGCCTAGTTTAAAGCACATGAGTAGTTCCATTGAAATCCATGGGACCACTCTTATCTTTATGTTAAGAGTGTGGGTAAGTACCTTGCTAAATCAGGGTCTGTCTTCATTGACAATTTAATCTGAGAGGCCCAGGACTAAATAGGCAAGTTTCTGAATTATTTTGTCTCTGTCCCATTTTATAAGTTAAATCTCTAGATTAGTATTGATCTACACTGGCAGACTGAACACCAGTGAAATCCAGCACCAGATTAATTACATTCTGTTGTAAGGCCCAGAATTAGTTAAAAGTGAAACAGTATAGGCTAGACTAACAAAGAAATTTACATGTGGGAAGGCTGAGCACTACCATGCCTAATTTTTAGGTACCTAGAAAATCACTGGGGTTGGCATCAAAGTTCCCTGCACAATGAATGGGGAGAGAGGGTGCCTCAGAATGGGACTATGCAAAAGCCAGCATGCTGGTTGGTTCCTTACCTAATTTAGCTAGGGGAAGATGTCACGTCAAGCGGTGTGTGCTAAGCCCTGCTCCTCTCTTGGAGATGGGTGCCTAAAACCAGGCTGTAGGGATGTTTCTCCCTCTCATTGGGATTCCCAGCAGCCAATCTTGTCCTCAGTTAGGCTCCTCTGCTGTTCTAGCAAGATGCCTGGAACCAGAGAGGGAGACCTCCCTTATAACCTTTAGACCAGTGGATAGGGTACTCACCCAAGATGTAGAAGACTTCCTTCCCTACCCTCCATTTCAGATCCTTCATCCTAATGGGGAGAAAGGTAGCAAATCTCTCTTCAGATCCTCTCTCAAGCAAATGCTCTAACCCCTGGGCTAAGGGATAGTCTGATGTGGGTCTCCCTTAGACTCTCCTGTTGAAGCTGTCCCACTTTGGATTAAATAATGAAAGAATCATTAGGCACGAGAGAGTGTATGCAAACGTGAGGACAGTGACCCGGTGATTAGAGCACTCACCTGGGAGAACTAGGATCCAGTCCTCCTGCTACAGTGACTTTTTTTTGCTATTACTCACAATGGAATAGCTTTAACAGGAGAGATTGAGGTCGTGCCTGCCCCCCCCCACACACCCCGAATATCCTGTTGCTCAGTGGTTAGGGCACTTACTTGCGGGTGGCAAAGCCCAGTTCAAATCCCATCTCCCCTCATGTAGAGAGTGGACTTGAAGTGGGGCGCTCCCGCATCCCAGGTGAGTATCCTAACCACTGGGCTAAAAGTTATGAGAGTGGTCTTCTTTCTTACCCTCCCCCTTTCCCATTTTGTGTGAGTTCACCTACTGGGGCCTGATCCAGTAGACGAGGTCTGAACACGTTCACTGGCTGGGGTCCTGCAGGTGAGTTAGGTGGAGGAATGCCTCTCTTCACCCAGTTTGTGAATCAGTCTAGGCCTTACGCCTCCATAACCTGACATGGAGCTGCAGTGTGCATGCCCAGAGACTGAAACATAGTTTCCTTGGAAACTTTTACTGCACAAATGTAGGCAGAGAGTGATTTTTTTTAAGCACCAACAAGGTGTGGGAGGAAGCTGAATGGGGGTTTTGTGAATCCGAATGGAGCCTGATTTTGGGATTTAGGTACTTGCCATGGCAGGTAGGCATACATTCCTAAAAGAACTTAGGCACCTATCAGCTGCAATCCAGCAAGTGACTTCTATTGGTATTTCAAAGGAAGAAGAACAGGTGAGTTCCTAGGCAATGTTCCCTCTAATTTTTGACAGACTGTGTGCGCAAAAAATTTCTTCTGTGCAAATTTTTGTGCTTCTATGAAAATTTTTGTGCATGTGGTGTTTCACCGGGTGTACAGGGTTTAGGATCTGTGTGCATGCACATAGCTTAGAGGAAACAATGGCCCTAGGTATGATGATCATCTTTAAAATCAGATTTTTTGCCTCTCACAGGCTGATGGACAGTTTGAGGCACGTTAATAAAATAGGTTTCATAGTAGCAGCCGTGTTAGTATGTATCTGCAAAAAAGAACAAGAATACTTGTGGCACCTTAGAGACTAACAAATTTATTTCCGCATAAGCTTTCATAGACTATAGCCCACTTCATCAGATGCATAGAATGGAACACACAGTAGGAAGATATATATATATACACACAAAGAGAACATGAAAAGATGGAAGTTACCATACCAATTCTAAGAAGTTGTTTAATTAAAATGAGCTATTATCAGAAGGAGAAAAAAAACTTTTGTAGAGATAATCAAGATGGCCCATACCAGACAGTTGACAAGAAGGTGTGAGGATACTTAACGTGGGGAAATAGATTCAATTTGTGTAACCACCCAGCCATTCCTAGTTTCTATGCAAGCCTAAATTAATGATATCCAATTTGCACATTAATTCCATTTCAGTATCTTCTGGTTGGAGTCTGTTTTTGAAGTTTTTCTGTCGTAAAATTGTCACCTTCAAGTCTGTTATTGAGTGACCAGAGAAGTTGAAGTGTTCTCCTACTGGTTTTTGAATGTTATGATTCCTGATGTCAGATTTGTGTCCATTTATTCTTTTGAACCACAGAGATCCATGACCACATACCCTAGGTAGCTGCACACCCATAAGGCCGACTTTGATTACAAACATAAGGTTTAAGGGTTTTTTAAAAGCTACTCCAAAAATATTGTTTATTTATTTCTTCTGATATTTTAAAACTTGAGTTTAACAAAAAATAGATCATCCGAAATCCTGGTGTCTCACACAAACTCCTCACTCAGATTTCTTACTTTTTAAAGGTAGTTCACTACTGTCCATATCTGTCTGTGGGTATACAGTTGTTGAAACTGAATAGTTTTGTCATCACATTTTATTTGTATTTTGAGAATGTATTTTGTAGCAAGTTTGAGAACTGTTTATTTTTTCAGTTTAATTCATCTGAATTTGTTTAACAAAAACATTCAAACATTTCCAAGAAATGCACATTGGAAACATAATCCCCAACTATATATATAAAATGAGGGGGTCTGAATTAGCTGTTCCCACTCAAGAAAGAGATCTTGGAGCCACTGTGAATAGTTCTCTGAAAACATCAACTCAGTGTGCAGTGGCAGTCAAAAACGTGAACCATGTTGGGAATCATTAGGAAAGGGATAGATATCAGACAGATACTATCATATTGCCTCTATATAAATCCATAGTACACTCACATCTTGAATATTGCTTGCAGATTTGGCCACCCATCTCAAAAAAGATATATTGGAATTGGAAAAGGTTCAGAAAAGGGCAACAAAAATGATTAGGAGTATGGAACAGCTTCCATATGAGGAAAAATTAAGACTGGGATTTTTCAGATTGGAAAAGAGACAACTAAGGAGCTATATGCTAGAGTAGGAGTGGCCAACCTGTGGCTCTAGAGCTTCATGTGGCTCTTCAGAACTTAATATGCGGCTCCTCGTATAGGCACCAACTCCAGGGCTGGAGCTAGAGGCGCCAACTTTCCAATGTGCCGGGTGGTGCTCACTGCTTAACCCTTGACTCTGCCACAGGCCCTGCCCCACTTCAACCCTTTCCCCAAAGCCGCAGCTCCTTCCTGCCCACTTCCCTCAGCCTGCCTTGCCCTCACTCCTCCCCCTCCCCCCAGAGCCTCCTGCATGCCACTGGAGGTATGGGGAAGGAGTGGGAAGTGCTGGTCAGCAGAGCTGATGACAGGCGGTAAGGAACTGATGAGGGGCTGCTGATGTATTACTGTGGCTCTTTGGCAATGCACATAGGTAAATTCTGTCTCCTTCTCAGGCACAGGTTGGCCAGCCCTGTGCTAGAGGTCTATAAAATCATGATGGGTATGGAGAAAGTAAATAAGGAAGTATAATTTATTCCTTATAACACAAGAACAGGGGGTCACCAAATGAAATTAAAGGGCAGCAGGTTTAAAACAAACAAAGGGTAGTATTTCTTCACACAATGCACAGTAAACTTAGAACTCTTTTCTGGAAAATCTTGTAAAGACCAAGACTTTAACAGAGTTCAAAAAAGAACTAGATGAGTTCATAGAGGATAGGCCTGTCATTGGCTATGAGCCAGAATGGGCAGGGATGGTGTCCCTAGCTTGTGTTTGCCTGAAGCTGCACTGGGTGACAGGGGATGGATCACTTGATGATTACCTGTTCTGTTCATTCCCTCTAAAGCGCCTGGCATTGGCCACTGTCAGAAGACAGATACTGGGCTCGATGGACCTTTGGTCTGATCCAGTGTGGCCGTTCTTATTTCTATATTACTCAGGATCAATATGCTTGAAGCACAGTTTATGTGTATAGAGCAAATGTTAACGTATCACCATCAGTCATTAGATCACTATCATTATTTAGGGAAGGAATAAATGAAATAATCTAGAAGTCCCCCTTAGTAAGGAAAGTCATTAGGTTTTCAGGGATGCTCAGTAAAGTAAGATTAATGAGGGAACACTGCCCATTCTATGGGAACAAAGCAAAACACAGGTGTAGGTTATAAGAACTACCTATTGATCACTGATCTTCACATTAGATTTAGTGCCAATTATTATTTATAAATTTTATCTTAAACTGTTGGCATCAAGAGCACAATATCAGAGCAATTAACCTTATTAGGTTCAATGATGGAGAATATTCTGGAACTTCTATGCAGATTATTCCCAACCAGTCTTAACCCTTAACCCTGTCTTAAAGGTAGCAAAAAAACTGGTTATATTGTACATGGATCAGGTATGCAAATAAAACAGCCATTCCCACAATATTATTACTGTTTGTCTGATAAACTTCCCCATGCTATCCATGTTTAGCTCAATAAAGTAATTGTTTCTTGTAGAAAATCTATGGCCATATTTTTAAAAGAGCCCAGTCAGCACCCAGCAGCTCCCATTTAGATTTTTAAATGTGTCCACATTTTCATAAGATTTCAGCGCCCCCTGAAGGTACAGTATTAAGTGGCCATATTTTCAAAAGTGCTCCGCATTCAGCAACTTCCATTGAGAGTAATTGTGGGTGTTGAGCACATTTGAAAATGTGGCCCCTAAGTCTTTGTTAATCATTTTATGGTCAGAAGCAATCATAGACTTTCTGTAGGCTATAATTCTATGCAGCTTCTGTGAGTAGACATCCTTGATGGCTGGTAATGCATCCTTTGCTGAAAGAATTTTTAAGATGGAGTGTAAAGTTATTTAAAAATAACTAAGATATTATCTAAGATACCAAGTCAAAAGGAAAAATCATTTTCATCTGACATAGTATCAGTTTTAAGATACACAAGGACAAAACCTCCTGAGTCCCATCAAACAGAAAACCATAACTAGCCATAGCAAATAACAAAGATTGTGGTAGTAGAAAATCTAGCGTACGATGTCATCGTTCTGGGTTGACATAGAAAAATTAGGCGCTCTACATATTTGTAAGTGGCTGGAGAAATGTAGCAATTTAAATTCTGCACCCTCTTAGCAGCACTGGAGAAGGCTGCTTCTCTATGATACAGTAATATGCAACTATTTTTAATGTATTTTCTTTTCAATAGCATGTCTAAACTGTACGTTCAGTATAAAACTCTTCAAAAAATCTCAAACAAAACCAGTACTCACAGGGGGAAAAGGACATTAGTAATATGTAAAAAAGAACAGGATTTGCTAAGAGGTTAAAAGAATGATGTCAAGCTGAGATTTAATCGGTTTCTGTAATGGTAGTTTCACATGTTTCAGCTGCCTCAGAGACCCCGGTCAATTTTTGTGATTTTTACAAACACCTTTCATGTTTTTTAAAATGTTCTTTCCCCTCTTGCTGTATAAAAAGTCCAGTCATACGAGTATAACAGTGAAGCTGACTGTATACAAAATGACATTAAGAGCAAACAAACCTAAAAATTGAGGAAAATAATTTTGTGTCTAATCTTTCAGTTATAATAATGTAGGGGGTCTCACTTGTAACAGTAGCCGTTAGGTGTACATATAAAATGTGTAATTATGCATGCTCTGTTGGCGAGTGTGCATGCAACTTTCATATTCCCAGTATTTCCAAAGCCATCCTCAGAACAATATTTTAATTTAATGATCGCATCTTATTCTGCCTTTACCTACGTATTAGGACTAATGCAAACAAAATAGGTAGTGGAGTACCTGTGGAAACAAAATGACTGCCACAGTTAAATCTCTGCAATAGACTTTTTTCCCCTGAATAATTTCCCATTGGTGCAGCTCCAATGATGGGAGTGCAAGACACAGGTAGCTGCCAGCGATTATACTTCTTTCCTGTATATACCTGCTTTAAGCTCTTTAAAATGCCAGCCACTGCCTGGAGCTCTGCCTACGCTAGTGTTTCCGGTGGTGCTCCCACTGATGGAGCTGCACCACTGTTAACAAAGGAAATTTTCTCAGAAAAAAGCCTTGTGTAGATACAGTCTAAAAGTTTTACGGTGAGCTAAAGGCCAGACATGGTTAAAACTACGAAAAGCAGGTTCCTCTGTGTAGCTGGTGTACATTATGTTGATGACCTACCTTGCCTTATGTGTATCCTCTCCAAGAGTTTAGAAGACCTGAGGTGTTGTGCGTCTCATAATATATCGTGCTTCTCATCAGTAGATCTTAGAGCACTTAACAAAGAAGGTCTGTATCATTATCCCTGTTTCACAGATGGGCAAACTGTGGCACACAGCAGTGAAATGACTTGCTTAAGATCCCCCAATCTGCCAGAGGCAGAGCTAGGAATACAACCTAGGTTTCCTACACTCTCAGCTCATACAGTGAGATAAAACAGCTTACTCTGTACAGGCATGGATTATGTATCAGTAGAGAAAAATTAGGGCTAAGGATGATATTGAGGTTACAGAGAGTAGGGGCAAATAGGAGGTCTTAGTGGAGGAGGAAGAGATACAGAATGAAGTGTTGTGTGAGAATTCTATAGTACAACAATTATCATTTGTATCTGCAGAATTCACCACTGCTGCAGAATTCACCACTAGAATTTCTAAGCACTCAACAACAGTGGGCATATCTCCAAAACCACGGTCATCTATAAGCAAACAGAAAGCCTGCCGTATTGCATAGCTGTGATGTAGTACAACATGATATATATTTCTGGTATCACTCCTGTGAAATAGTAAAATATAACTTCAGTTCACCTCCCCATTCCCTGTTTTTCCTTATTTTGAGTAAGCAAAAGAAACCTGTTAACAGGATTAGTAATGATGGTTACACATTTTTAGCTGGAAAACCTTCTTTTATATATGTAAATACTAGGGAAGGGAAAACAGATTTGAATAGAAAATAGAACTGACTCGTGTGAGAGCATTCCTGACTAGAAAACTTGCAGCAGGAGCTATTCTTTCAGGATTTCCAGTCAGTTGAGGGTGGGAGTTGTTTGTCATTGGGCTGAATTTACTTTCCACATTCCCCTTTATGCACACCAATATCAGAAGAGAAAAAACAAGCTGTTTTGTAGAAGTTTTGAGGGATTTAATAGAGGTAAATATCCTTCCTATAGAACTTTTGATAAACCATCTGAGTAATTCTGTTGCAGAGGTATTATCTTTTTTAAAAGTCTGAAGGAGACATTCTCCATTTAGTTACATAAATTTTCAGAGTAGGCTCTATAGAATTTTACTTAATTTCTAGAGATCTCAGTTAGTTTAATCTCTATTAAATTCTATAGGACATATCAATTGGACTGAATTTAAATATCTTGGCCTAGGAGTTGGCAAAATGGGTTTCTAAAATAAAATAGCAAGAAACTCTTGTAAATACGGGAGGCATGTATGTTCTCTGCAGAGGCTGTTAGCTTGTAATTGACTGCTTTAATGTAGTTTAGGTGGCATAGAAAATTTGAGAAGAGAGATCAATGCCTGCTTAAAATGTTTTCACCAACTGTCACTCTTCACGAGACTAGGCTTTAGATGTAAAAGCCCTAGAAGGTGTTACAGGGATGTTACTGGTATTGTTTTCCCTTGATCTTTCAAAACTGAGTTCTCATTTGAGATCATTTGTATTCAAACTGCATAGACTAAAAGCAGAGACCTTTCGACCATAGAAGGGACCATATCCCTTCTTGCAGGGTGGGATAAAAGAAGTATGGGTTTTATGGATTTTTTTCTGTGGTTTCAGGCCCCATTGAAGAATGAGTCTTTCTCATAATCACGCTTCAGAACATGAATAGGTAGATCTCTGGGAATAAATCTAAAATTATTTTTTGTTTTCACTTTTATAAATAACTTTTGGATCATACTTTTTTTTTCATGTCTTTACTTCCTGTTTGGATTTTCCAGTTCATTAGTACATGGTTGCTATATACACGTTTCCAGCAAGATCAGTGTCATGCAACCAAAGCTAATAAGTAAACATGAAGTTAAAAAAAAGGGAATTTTGAAAAGCCCCGGTAGCTACTTGAGGAGAAGACCTTTGTAAATGTTTGCTGAAATGACTGGTAAACCAGTATCTGCATAATCATTGAGTCTGATTCCTCCGAGACTAAGAAGTCAATATCAGTTCTGCTTGTTCTCAAAAGGGTGAATATTTTTAAAAAATCCAATCCTAGTCAGTTTCTATTGTGTATGCTAGTGTGGCTAGTAATGTAGTGGAGAGAAATGTCTTTGCTTACCTTTTAAAATCCAAACCTAAAAATAAGCCAGCAGCAGTAGCCACCACGAACGCAAAAGGCATAATGAAAATAGTAAAAACGCTTGCTGGCATTGTGTGGAAAGGCACCCAATCTATTTACACACATAAAGCAGAATGTTTGCATGTCCAAGTCAGCATGTGTATGTACTACACTGCCTGAGAGAGAGAGTGAGAGAGAGATCATGTTGCCTTTTGCTGCTTCTGAGTGCAGAAGAGCTTGTGAGAGAGGTGCACTTGTGTAGTTGGTGCCAAAGAACTTCAGTTTGATGCCTCCTTATGACTATGGCATCTGTGTGTGTGTGTGTGTGTATATATATATATATATATCCACAGTGTATTCCATATGCAGTTTGTTCTTGTTAAGCAAAATCTGTATTTTTTAAAAATTACTTGTCTTCCTGACATCATGTCAGGTTCCAAATAGCTACTCTTTAGTTCTAATGATAAAGCTATCCATTGCATCATTTCAGGACAGTTTTTAATAGCAAAGTACAATAAATTGTTGCTATTTGGAAAATACATTATATTGCCCCTTCTTTTGTTTTATGAGTCATGTCTGATAAAAGTTCTAAATATAGATTCTATGTGAAATACATATTCCCATGAATCAAAAAACGGAATATGAAATAACTTTATGCAGGAAATGTGGTTATCTTGTGAGAATAGGTTAGTGAGATCATTTCTTTTACTGGACCAACTTCTGTTGGTGACAGAGACAAGCTGCTTTGTGTTGAACCAGCTGGAGCTTATGTGTGGCCTTTGTCAGCCCCAGGTAGTGAATGATGCTGGAATCAAATCTGCAAGTGATAAATGCATGGAGCTTGTGCATCATAGCTCGATCATCCTCCAGCAGCAATGGGCTCAATCACCTAGTTAACCAGACTTAGAAGGAGGCATTACATGTCTTTCCACTGTTTCTATATACATGTTTAGAAGGAGTGATGAGTCCAACAGGACCCGGAGACTACACGCTACCTTTACAATTGGCAAGCAATTACCATCGATAGAGAGAGAGGTTTGCATTCTAGCCATCCCCTCAAAGTGTTTCCTTCTTCCTGTCAACATCATTTCTGTTTTGCTTGGCCTTGAAGGACATTTTGATCATTACTTTGCTTACAAGACTAATGGAATCATAACTGGATTGAGTTAAGTATTCTTCGGCCAAATGGGGAAAAATGGTTTTAGACTCTTGGAAACAATTTTCATTTCACTTCTGTGACTGGAATCTGGCATTTGTATGTATGGTTACCCACTTTGGGTCATAAGTAATTGTGCTGATACATTTCTGGAGGCTTCCTGAAAATTTGGCCTTTCGTGCTCTTCCAGTTTCCACTTTCCATAACTTCTTGTATCTGAATAGGAAGTCATTACATAGCAAATGAAATATTTATTTTTTAGTAAGTATTTAGTTAGTAGGGTTATATTCCTCTGTAATCCAAAACTGTAAAAAACAAAATAAAGCCTACTTAAAATGCCTCATTTTCTGAAGTAGCTGTACTAATTTTAAACACATTTGTTGGAATTATTAATAGTATAAATAAATAAAGTCTATTACACAGAAGAATGTTGCATACAGAGAGGCTGGCTACAGATGCTCAATAAAGGGTAAATAAAGGGTTATAATGTCAATAGTAAATTATAAAACATAATAGGAAAGACAATGCTTAGCTTTCTGAGTTTTGTAAGGTTACATAGTTGACTAACAGTACTTTGATTACTGACATCTTGCTGTAATAATTAATCAAATACAGTTTATTATTATATCCACTATTTATCTTTGGTTGAACACTATTTCCAGTTATTTGATGTATGATCAATACTGCAACTAGACGTTAGGTACACTCACACTTCAAAAAAATCTCTCTTCAACGTTGAAGTTAAGGGAAAAACAAGTTTGTACTTGCTGTGCTAAGTTTTACCTTCATGCACTGTTTTCCCAAAGAAGGCTTCTGTTTTTCCCTTTTTGATTTTTCTCTCCCTTTTGCAATGGTGTTGAAAGGCTGAACCACATCTCCTTTGGACCGTGTCAACACATCAGGTTTAATTTCTGCCCAAAGAAAGTATGTGGATGTTCCCATTTTTCTTTTCAATGCCTGCCTCTGTAGTCATGTAAGGATCACTCAGTGATTCAGTTTTCCTTACAGATTCTTAATCATTTCCCACATTTTTGCATGACAATAGATTTTCACAACTGGTTTTTAGCTCACTGGAAAATATTGTTAATAATCTTTGTGATGACAGATGAGAGCCATTGACTCCTGCCTATCTTTGTACAGTTATTGTCCTTTATTTACAACATGCGTTTGCATGTTACAGTCAAATGACTCTGAGAGTTAATACGTTTCATGAGCTACATTATACTGTCTGCTCTTACATTTCCCTGAGAAGATTTTTTAAAATATTTTAACATTATAAAGGAAATTTAACTACATTTAACAAAGTTAAAATAAAAAAGGAGTCTTTTGTCACAGTTAGACTAGAGAACTAGGGGGCCAGGATTCCAAGATACATTTCCTAGTAACTTGCTCTATGGCCCTGGGAAAATCACTTAGGCCCAAATTTCCAAAGTGTTCCAAAGTGGGTGCGTCTTTGGGAGCGCTCACATTAAGACATCTGGAAAGTTAGTTGTTAGAGGTGTTGAGCACCTGCAGCTCTTATTGGTTACACTTGCAGTTGTGGAAACTCAGCAAAAGTGACAGTCAGTCCACATGTCTCATGTTGGGCATCCAAAATTAGTCAACACTTTTGAAAATGTGTGCTGTACCTTCTTTGGTCCTCAGTTATACTGTGCCAGGTTTCTGTTCATGAATGTTTGTAGAAAGTGTTGAGATCTTTGGAAAATAGATGCACAATATGTGTTTATTATTGCTTAAAATATACTAATAGCTTTGCTTAAACTGCCAAAGCCCAGAATATTGTGAGTAAAAACCAGGGTAAATTGATTTAAATCACCAAGCAGAAAGCCTTGATTTAATTTGGTGGTTTTAATCAGCTTTTCCATTTGTGCTTCAGTTATTTTTATAAAGAAAGATGCATTCTCATTAGTTGATATAACCATTAAAACATGATTATTTATAACTAAATATAACCTTTACATTAATCTTTTTGCTGTGTAGGAGGGTACATGATATCTGCGTTCATTTATTTAAGCAATTGTATATCTTAATATTTTCAGGTTCTTATTAACTGTACATTTTTAGTATATTGGAAAATGGCAAATGATATATTGCTTATTTGCTAGATAATTAACTTTTTGCTCTTGATTTACATCAAGTTGAATTAGGATGATAACTGGAATTTAACTAAAGACACAAAAAAGCAGATTTTTCATTTAAATATTTTAAGAGTATAATAAATTTGGGTGTTAAGATATTTTATATTCAGATTTCATTTTAAACAGGTTTATTTTTAAAAAGAAAAAGTCATAAAAAAATCTGATTTTTTTTTAAAATAAATTTAAATTTTTAAAAATTTATTTGTATCCATCCTGGTAAAAACAGAGAAACAAATGTATTCCTGGTTTTAATGGCATTACAAGGGGAGATTAATTTTGACCCTAATACTTTGGGATTTTCAGTTCAATAAGAGTAGAAAGCAGGAAACCCAGTATTTGTCTAAGTCCCACCCTTTGGAGGTGCTGAGCAATTGTAAGGGTATCTGTGCAATGGATGATGTTACTATTACAGTTGGATAGGTCAGAGATGGGATTGTCAGAACTTTAACAATGAATGCATGTGACTTTTCATTTGAAAGCAGACTAATGTTATTTTGATACAGGTATTATTATTATTATTATTATTATTTATTGCATGCTGCAAAAAATACGGTGGTCAGTGAACAATCGTCCTCTTTGTGCTTTCATCATTTCAGCTCTTAAAATGGCAGAAGAAGATGCCTATATCATGGGAGTATCTGATCATCAAGTAAGTATTAACACAGTTTATATGCTCTCAATGTGTCAGAAGCATATGAGTTTATTCTGTCTGGCTATCTTAGCTATTTGTTATGTGCTCATTCCCATAGTATCTAAACTTTCTATAGACTGACAGCAGCAAAGAGAAAAATATCAGAACAAACCTGTCTCAATAAGAAGCCCATATCAGTAAAATATAAACTACAAAAGGTTTGGTTTCTTTCTCCTGCTGATAATGGCTCATCCAAATTAAACAGCCTCTTAAAATTGGTATGGTAATTTCCAACTTTTTATGCTTTCAATGTGTATAAATGTATCTTACTTCTGTGTGTTCCATTCTATGCATCCGATGAAGTGGGCTATAGCCCACAAAAGCTTATGCTGAAATAAACTGGTTAGTCTCTGAGGTGCAACAGGTATTCCTCGTTTTGTTTACGGATACAGACTAACACGGCTGCTAATCTTAAACCTGTCAAAATGATTTTAGGTCACTTTGCTTATAATTAATTCAAGTGATGAGCACTGTGCTTGATTCAAAGGCTTCAATTAAAAATATGTTAATCTCCTAAGGCTTAATGAATGTAAATACATGTTAAATGGATTATATTTGACATTTGGACCTGGTTTTGCCAGGGCAAGAATACAGTATTGCCAGTCCCAAACTTTCAGAAATCATGAGATTGATTTAAAAATAATGAGATTAAAAATTACATTTGTTTTTTTATTTACCTTCTGGTTTTGAAACTATAAGGGTACATGGGTCTAGGGTCACATTTTTAAGATTTTTCTCACTAGTCATGAGAGCTAGAAACTTACTTTTCAAAAAGAAAGGATCAGATTTTCATCTATTCACCTGACTGCAGAGATTTAAGAGTAATCACCAAATACGGTGAAACTCACAATAAAATCACTAGGGTTGGTAACACTGCACATTGCACTGCTCTGTAACCCGTTCCATGCTTGCTATAGAGCTACAGGTTACACTGGTCAAAGTGTTGAACCCTGTCTAGACTCTACACTACCAGGTCCACAGGAGATAGCACTAGTGAAGTTGCACCATTACAAGATGCATCAAGGAGGGTTAGTGTGGACAAGTCTTTAAACTCTCTGAGCTTTGATTTATCTCGCCTGTGAAACAGGAATAAGAGTGCATCCCTATCTCAAAGGTATATTGGGAGTCCTAATTAATATTTGCAAAGTGCTTTGAAGTCCTTCACTGAAAGATACTGTATGTGTAAAAGTATTTTTGTGTATTAATAATAATTATCTGTTTCAATACAGATGTTTGCAATGGATCAGTTCATGGGAGTGAATGCACTATTTAATAATACAGGTTTCATTACCTCAGATTTACCACTACGAACAGGTAAGAGCCACTGCTATTTGGTTATAGTGATTTATCTTCCTAGTGTTTCTTTCAGTAGTGTGTGTGTGTGTGTGAAAGAGAGAGAGAGATTGGCGGGGGGGTCTTTCAAAGAGGACTGTTTGTTTATATTTATTATGTTCTATTATAAAACACCTTGAAGTTTTTAACCTTACTTCCTCATGTTGTTGTTAAAATGTCAGATTTTAAAACACCTTTAAGAATCTGCCCCCACCCCATCTCACATCTTCTGTGAGAAGAATCTCTGACTGTCCTACTACCAAGGATACATCTATATCTAAATATAGAAACTGAATATTTTAGCCAGTTAAATGTTCTGATTGACCAAACATCAATAAATGCTGTGTTGAATTTTTAAAGGGACAATAGCATTTTTAGATTCCTCCAGTTGTTTTATTGCCTGCATAGTGTAACAGATACAGCACAAGATAGCATGCAAAAAAATGTTTCACTTATCATTGTTTTTAAGGAGATATGTTTCTCACTAATGAAACCTAGAATATATTCAGCTTCCTGTAGCATTTGAATTTGTTTTCCTTCTCAGTGACTTCTGTATTTCCTGTGAAGTGTCAGGTTGATATTAAAAGCGCCTCACAGTTTCCTGAATGTTGAAAATGCAGAGCTAAATTCTGGCACTTTCCCTTGCAACATGTGCAAAAAAAATATATAAAGTCAGTATGTGGATCAATTATTCCCAGTGTGGGACTGATTTAGGACTGTTGAAATCTCTTGGCGGAGATCAGGAGAAGAATAAACATATATTGATTAATACGATCTGGTAATTTGTTCTTGGAGGTTTTTTCAAATATCATTTATCAATATTACTTTTAATTTGAAAGTAGGAGTAGTTCTGAGCCTCTCCTGTCTAGTCTATTGGATTAACAGAATTAGAGAAGAAAAGAACTGAATCCTTATTTATCAATAATGTTGTTAGAATTTTTCTTTGGCCTACTGTTAATGTCTTTGCTGCTGATTCTCCACTGCAGCTTACATGTTATCATCATGTTCTGTTTAAATCCACATTCTGTCAGGACATACCTAGTACTTTTGGTATCACAGGTTGCCTTGTATCACAGAAAAGAAAAGTGCAGTTTGTTGCATGCATTTGCAAATTTGACAGCAATAAAGGACATAAAAGTAAAATCCTTGTGCAGAGGGCTGTGTAAATCCCATTTAAACTCAATTTTAAGGGTTTAAGTGATGCTTCTTTGCACAGGAGGTAAATTTCACCCCAAAAGAATAGTATATACATATTTTTGAGAATGCCAGAGAGGTTAGCAATTTGTTGTTGGTTTAGCATGTCCTACTGTAAATCACTCTACTTTTTCCTCGGGTGAGTATGAATACATTAGAGTCAGGAGTTGCTTACAGTGCAAGTGATATTGTTTCAAGAGAATTATTTCTCTGAGCAGCAAATCTCTTAACTTGCTAGCATTCAATAAATCGATTTTGCCATCAGCTGGTATTGCAGAAATGTTTTATTAACACAGAATAGAATTGGCCGGTAGGATTCAATTGCTAGCATATATTTTTAAAAAATCAACCAAAAAAAGCAAAACATGCAAAGCACCTTGTGTTTCTCTTCTGTTTAGGTCCAGTAAAGAGTAGAGACAACTGTACATTATTTTTATTATAGAGTCTGCAAAAAGACCCAACCATACATAAATAAATTACAATGATTTGGACATATATATATGCATATTTATTTGTTTTTCCTAAAATTAATTAAGTATTTTAGGAAAAATTGTCAGGGGGGCCACCAGCAAGAGTTGGCGGCTGCACTTTGAGGCCACCAAAAAATTTGTTGTGCAAACCCCTCCTCTAGACCAGTAGTCTTCAAACTGAGCTGCACGCACCCTAGGGGATGCGTGAGCCCACCCCAGGGGATGCGCGAACCCCTGGTGCCACCGCTGAGCCTGCCTGGGAGACTGCCGAACTCCTGGGAGGGCTATTTTGGTCCCGCCAAAATGCCGCCGCGGAAAGGGGAAGCTTCCGCTTTCTGAGGCAGCATTTCGGCAGACATACCCCACGGAAGCCGCCAGACTTTTCCCTCCGTGGAAAGGGGCCGTGGGGGGAAAAGTTTGAGGACCCAGATCTAGACAGCTAACGCGTGTTAAAACTACAGCTCATCCTCTAACTGTGAGCAGTTTATTTGGTGACTGCCTCCTCCTCTTGCAGTTCTTTTCTTTGTGCTGTCTGTTACTGCAAGATTATTGACAAGTTTGCTGTGCATATGGCAGGGAACTGATTGGGTATTTATCACAAGCAAACATTTCAACTGAGTTTCAGAAATTCTGCTCACCCACCGCTTCCACTAACTTCGTCAGAGTCGCTCAGCTTCTTCAGTAATGTCATCCTTACAAATCATGGCACTCTAATTTCCTACTGTTCTTTATTTGTGGTGTTGTCACTGCTGTGAGTCTGCCTTTTAATGATATTTTAATGTGGTATTGTGAGATGGGGATTGTATTTTTACTATTGAAAACAGGAACTAGTAATCTTCTATTCTCAGTCAAGATTACTTGCAGTTTTGTCGTGGGATTTTCAGAAGTGCTCATCCTTGGTTTAATTCAGCTCTGATAGAAGTCTGTGGGGATTTTACAATTTACTTCAGTCAGAGCAGAGTTAAACCAACTCAGAGTGCTTTTGGAAATCCCACCCACTTTTTGTTTGTTTGTGCATGTGTCCGTCCAAGAAAGTGATCCTCAAACAGGGCTGAGGTGCTTTCCTGGTAGTCTTCAAAATGAAGCACTTTGATAACCAAGTAGGGAGAAATTGAGGTGGGAGGTGTTCAAGAGAGAACCTGTCTCTCACAAAGTGGTCTGCTGAATGAAGAAGTTGGAGAACCAAGGCAGCTAATATCTGTCACTGATGCAGCCCCAGCACTTAAATCTTTCAGTCAACCATAGACAATGGCTGAGTTACTGATTTGACAAAGAGCAGGTTTAATGTATAACTGTGGGGTATAGTGCCATTTGAGTGTCATTTAAACAAGTAATAAATAACTAGGGCATTTAGGGACTCTCTGACAAGTAGTCGTGCCTGTGTTTGTAAATATAATGCAATGATGTACTACTGTCCTTCCAGCTTCCTTATGATGTGTGGTACGGTATGCCCTATATGAATAATACACTGCACTCTTCATGGGGAGTATTGGGATGCATTCTGCCTTGGAGACAGTGTCTCTGGCAAATCCTTGTTGTTTAGTGAGTAGAGGGAGCACAGTCTACGACACCCCTGTAAGAAGAATAATTTACTCACCCAGTGTGGTGAGCCACACCAGTTCCAGTCTAGGGTGGAGTGGAGGGGCAGAGCTTCATCTCTGTTCACTCCTTGCCCCCTTTTGTGGCAAGTTACACCCAGAGTGCAGGGGCTGCAATTGTGGCTGGTTCCCTATTGCTTCCTCCTCACTGCACAGCCATTCGTAATCTTTCCCCCAACATATAGGGGAAAAAAATGTGTGCAGTGATGTAACAGTTCGGAGAATAGTTCTGCATAAACTTAGGAAAAGATGTGATTTTATGACCTCTCTTTAAGACTGTCCTCTTCAGTGCGGATTAAAACCTCCATTGTATGGCAAAAGACAGATCATGCCTGCAGATCTGAAGCAGCGCCATTAACAATTGAATAGCTGCACCCAGCAGCTGCAAAGGACTATTATCTTACTAATGACTCTTACCCACTGAATCCTGCTCTATGCCCAGCAGCCATGGGGTGTGTATGTGTGTGCTGGAGAATGGAAAATCCCCAGGACAGAAGGAGAAAGGGGTGACAGACTAAAAAGAGACGTGTTCTCAAAGCAAGGAACCCATACCACCACCAGAAAGAGAAGAGATGCTGGAGGAGAGGGGCAGGACAATCTTGCCTTCTCCCAGCAGAATAGCCAAACCCCCAAAGAGTCTCAGGAGTAAGGAGGCCTCTGAGTGGGAGAGTGATTGCACTGATGTTTTGTTGTCCTGCTTAGACCTATATCTCGTGTGCTCTCTATGAGTAAAGTGTATGTGTGTTTAAGACGTGCCTGGGCTTTAACTGTCATGTGGTCCCTGAAGAGAGAAACTATGAACTAGGGTGATCACAAGGTTAGATCTCTGGGGAGAGCATTTATAAGCTACGGGGGCAATCTGGAGGACTGAGGCACTGATTCCAGGGTTTAGGCATCTGGTTGGTGGGGTACCACTGCCAATGGGTCATCAGACAGGAAGTGCTCACCTGGGAGTGCACATGAGTGACCCTGAACTAGAGAAAGTGATCAGTCACTGCCCGGACCCAAGGATCTTAGCAACACATGGGATCCAAAGGCTGGGTCCAATACAGCAGCCTGGTCACCATCCAGAAGTCAGGGCTATCTCAGGGGCTAAAATTTAATTGTTTCAGGCATTAACTAGCCAGGCTGTTGGCTAGGAAAATCCACCGGTACAGCAACTCTGCCAGCCTTGCCTGGGTTGTGCCTATGTGAAACCCTCCAATCTCACAAACCCCATTCTCTGTGGCGTTTCTGTGGTGAGATGGATTAAGGAAGTGGCCCTCTCCTGAAGAGTGGTACTCCTCCAGAAAGTGTGTGCAGGAGCAGGCTCTGAGAGAAAAAGGAGTGTGTAGCAGTGAGAGTTGACAAGAAGCATGAGGTCTGTGACTCAAGGGTGAGAGGAAGGAAGGAGAGTGAAGAAACAACAGTTGAAGGAGATGAGGGAAGTAGGCCTATGACTCAGGCAGGAGGGCAGGTTGTGGAACAGAAGTTAATCTGAATTGAGTGAGGCGAGAGGAAGTAAAAGGGAGCTAGGTAAATAGCTAGGTTCAAAATCAAAATGTTGCCAGTCTGCCCCAAAGTGTATCCAGTTAGGTGGCTGTTAACTTCAAATACAAAGCCCTCCTGTTTGCAGCAGGAGTGTCAGGCAAATCATGAGGAATTGTGATGTTAGAACTCGGCCTTCTGTTGGAGTGAAATTCCTCCCTTTGTAGAGGGCTAAAGCACCCCTTAAGTGGTGCATTGGCTGTATGGGGTGAATTTCATCCAAACGGCATAGAATTCTGAGTAATATACAATAGCTATAGGTTATGCATTTTGAAAATATAGGCATGCAAACAAAGGTTGAGATGTTTAGTGTTGATTTTCTGCTGTGCTTTTTTGTGTCGGATTAACAGGGCCGGTGCAACCACTAGGTGAACTAGGAGACCACCTAGGGCGCCAAGTGGTTGGGGGCGTCAAAAAGTGTGCCCGGGGTGGCGGTGGAGCGGAGGTGAGCTGGGGTTGGGGGGGGGTGCAGAGAGGGCACCCACAGCAAGTAACGGGAGGAGAGAGGGGAGCGCGCAGGGGACTGCTCCCTGCTCCAGCTCACCTTGGCTCCGCCTCCTCTCCTGAGTACGCCGCCCTGCTCTAAATCTCCTCCCCTCCCAGGCTTGCTGTGCCAAACAGTTGATTGGCACTGCAAGCCTGGGAGGCGGGAGAAGTGGAGTGGTGCCAGCGTGCTCAGGGGAGGAGGCGGAGCCGAGGTGAGCTGGGGCAAGGAGCTGCCACGGGGGGGGCTCCTTGCGTGGGAGCGGTGTGGGGAGCTGTCACAGGGGGAACTCTCTGGGTGGAGGGGAGCTACCGCAAGGGGGCGCTGCAAGGGGCGGGCGGGGAGCTGCCACAGGGCTCCCCAAGCTGGGGGCGGAGGGTGCAAGGTGGAAGTTTCACCTAGGGCGTGAAATATTTTTCCACCGGCCCTGCCGAATAACATTTATAAATTATTTGTCTGTTAGAATGAAATGTGCAGGAGACAGAGCTTTCTCGATAGCTGGAATTGTCAAAAAACAAAACAAAACAAAAAAATCCTCACATGAACTGAAGACCATCACAAGTCTCCGCACCTTCTGCTCCAGCGTGCCTATATTCAGTGTGCCTATATTCTCAAAGCAGCTTCTCCATATTAAAAGAATCAAAACTCAAAAACACTCCACTGCATTCTCTCCCTGGGGGATAACATGAGAGAAAGAATGACCCACACAGGACAGATGTTAACCACATTGTTTGATGCATTTCTGGAAGGAGTTCAGACACTGCAATGATAAGCGTAGTTTAAGAACCTGTAAAGAATAGAATATAATCCTTCCTAGCATTCAAAATAAAATGGCTAGGGCATTGAAGTTTGAAAGTCAACTAACATGCTTTCTCTTTATTTTTAAATAACATTTCTAAATGCACATAACGGCATGACATCAGAATGACATTTCTGCAGGTTGGTTTTTTATTTTTCAGTCAATCACGTTCAACAGTCTAATTTTTACGGGTGGTAAGAAGATGCAACTCCTTGCCTACTTTATTTAAATAAAACTATGATTCATGTAATCTGACTAGACTACAACAAGCCATTATGTCAACTTGTTTACATTTCCGGTAGCTTTTTCTTTTTGCTTTCTCTCAGTATTAATATGTGAAACATACAAAGTCATGTTCTGCCTTGGTATTTTTGTCTACTACTATTGAACCTAGTTTAAAAGGGACCCACAGTTACAGACAAAGAGAATAAGCAAAATGGTGTATCACTCTGTATCTGTTAAAAAGTTTAGTAATCAAAATATTTAGTTGTGTTCTAGAATGCCAGCAAAATGTTTAATTGCATATTAAGAATATAAACCCAATTTCCATATTTGTTACTTTGGCCAACTTAAATATTAGTATGTTTTATAGTTAATTGCATGTAAAAGGAGCTTTAGATTCAAGATTGTCATTGCTGACCTTTATAATATATCTTTGGCATGAAGGCAATTGCTGAGTCAACTGATTTTGACAGATAAGCAACGAGGGCTGTTATTATATATCTGCTGTTTAAAGATTGCCTTTTTTTATTTTGAGAAGATTGTGTTATATCTTTATATAAGGAATAAAAAGCTGTTTTACTAAAATTGAATGGTCTCAGTGCCTGAGTAAGACATAATACAATCACACTACTACAGATAAATGAATCCTATAATATTTCAACCGGTCAGTGAACATCAGGTTGCAAAAAGATTAATGGTATTCTTCTAAGATTCCCGCACTGGAGATGTCAAAACAACATGCCACTTGTGGTGAATTGTGCAGTTGTTCAGAGTATGGTCATGTATGCTCTGATGAGCTCCTGGGTCTTGTTATGTCCTCAGTGAGTTATGGAAATACCCATAATCTCTGCTAGATTACTAATGTTTGGCTCCTTTTGATGGGGTTCTGGTGTCCTGGCAGGCACTTTTTGGACTTGTCTTTCTCTTGGCTGTTGAAAAATAAAGTGATGGTACCCACATGTGGCACCAAAATAATATGCCACTTATATAAGACTGGGCAGATCTTCCTAAAATTATTCTCTTTTATGACAGACTTTGATAAACAGATGATTGTTAACATTATTAACATTTAAACATTATCACTGATCATATGAGTTAACACCTTGTTAAGATGAAGGGGCAGTTTACACCTCTCAAAACTATTTTTTTCAGGCTCTCTGGAAACTCATGAAGGCCTCACTACATCAGTAACACTTGGTTCACATTATTAAAATTATCTTCACAGCCATAAACGCAAGAGATTAACTTTCTCTTTTCACTGCTGAGAATCTGAACAAGATGGCAGGCAGGGGTACTCCTTAGCTCCATGTACATCCCTCCAACTTAAGCCCTGATTAGACCAAATTCTGCACTCAGATGCTGTGCAATGAATGACTTCAGTTAGAATTTCTCACATGGGGCCTGCTCCAAGGCCACTGAAGTCAATGGAAAGATTCCCATTGATTTCAATGAGCTTTGGATCAGGTTTATTTGGGTCAAATTGACCTCTCTTCAGAAGACCAGCAGGAGCCTATGCATCACGTAGGTCCTCCAAACAGGGCTTGGCTTAAGTAGGATTTAAGTGGTATATAGACCTCGTACTGGCCCAGTGCACAGAGGTAGACTTAAACCATTCCATCTGATTATATGGACCATTTAAGTCAGCTGGAGTCTGACATTATTAGTGCAGTAGACCCATATACCTGATGTCAGAAACTGGCTTATGAGTAAAATTTTTTAAAGTGTGTACATGACTTAGGCTCCCAAGTCCCATTTTCAGGAGCGAGTTAAGCACTGAGGATGGGATTCACTTCTCAAAATAAAACTCAGGTGGTTAGGCATGTTTGAAAATTTTACCCCATGTCTTTTTAGGTCATCTAATGTAGTCCGCTGACTTCTTTTATGTGATGCTGATGTAAATCAGAGGTGCATTATTATTTTTCTTTTTTTTATTAGCAGATGGACCATATCTTCAAATCATAGAACAGCCTAAACAGGTAAGAGGAATACCGTGTTTTGAAAATCTTTTGGGTAGTTGTGGCAGCATATTGTATGAATACAGTTGTAGTCCAAGATGGAAGGATGCTGAATAAATTTTCCCTCAGTTGATATTCACCTCGTCTTGTCAACTGTTGGGAATGGACCATGTCCACCCTAATTGAATTGGCCTCATTAGCACTGACCTCCCGCCCCCATTTGGTAAAGCAACTCCCATCTTTTCATGTGCTGTATATTTATACCTGCTTACTGTATTTTTCACTCCATGCATCTGATGAGGTGGGTTATAGCCCACGAAAGCTTATGCCCAAATAAATTTGTTAGTCTCTAAGGTGCCACAAAGACTCCATGTTGTTTTTGAATAATGTATCTCATTATAAAGCATTTTGAACTAAGAAGAGGATCTGTTTTGTTTTTTAGGCTTTTATAGCAAGGTTGTTTCCTGTTTTGTTCTGTTCTTATCTATAGACATCTGTCTGGAAGTGTCACAGGACAAAAAAAATCTGAGGGTTATATTAAATGTATTTTACTGAATGTAGGAAACATTTCCATATAAGAATGAGCCTTAAAATAGATTATGATAGGAAAATATCCTAGTGTTTGAAACAAATATAAGTCAATGAAATATTTCTGGAAAATGTGTAGGTTTTTTCATATTTCTTGCTAAAATTAAAAATAAAAATAACAAATACAATGCCCCTTTTCCGCACTCTTTCCAAAACCCTTGCAAGAAATTTTAACTCATGATTTGTATAGCCCTGTGGGATTCCTTTTGTCACATGCTTGGTAATGCTGAATACCCCAAGAATAAATTATGGTACTTTTGGGATGCAATTTTTGTACAGACCCAGTCATCAGCCAGTGGGATCGAACCTGGGATCTCAGTTCATGAGCTGCTACTGCATGAGCTGGAAGCCACATGGCTCTTAGCTAAGGTTGTAGTAGACTCATTAATCTCTAAGCCCTGGTCTACACTAGGGGGTAGGGTTGTCGCACTTCAGCTATGAGAATAACGTAGCTGAAGTCAACGTACTTAGATCCACTTACCGCGACAGTGGTGAGTTGACTTCTGCCACTTCCCCATTAACTCTGCCTGTGCCTCTCACAGTGATGGAGTACAGGAGTCAACGGGAGAGCACTTGGGGATCGATATATCACATCTAGACTAGACGTGATAAATTGACCCCTGATGGATCGATTGCTAATCGCCCATCCGGCGGATAATGTAGATGTACCCTAAGTGGTCTCAGTGCCACTAGAGGGGCAGAACACCACACCCAGGAAGTGTGTGGGTTACACAAGCACAGAACAGCACAACTTTTCACTCCTCTGTCAGTACGATTTTCATCTCACTGCACTACTTGGGCTTCATGCAGATAAAGTGTATGGGAGTTTGTGGGGATGGAAACCACCTTTCCATCGAGGGCAAAGGTGCAGAGTGCTCACTGTGATTGATACTTCAGCCTGTCTGTGGAATTGTGGCTTCAGCCCTTCTAAAGCATTTGCACATAATCCTAAATCCATTGATTCCTTCCTTGGCCATTACAATACCGAGACCCTTTTCCTACCCATTCCACAGAGTCACATACAAGGCCAGATTGTGATGCCTTTGCGTGGATGCATAGGGAGGTGGAAGTGACCAAAGCTTGCCCCGGCCGGGCATACCCCATGTAAAGGCCTGTCACAATACAATCTGTCCACTCGGGAAAGCAATGACTGCTCACTCCATGCACATCTAGAGACTTACGGCAGCCCAAAGGAAGTTGCGGGGAAGTGGTTCCTTGACCCCACCCTAGCTTTGCACCAGGGTGGCCTCGCACACCAGGGGATCCATGCTGCACTCAGTGAAGTGTGCATGCTCTGTGCACCAGGGTCTCTGGGAGCAATTCTGCTTCTCATGTGGTTTTGAATCATCCCAAATGCCAAGCTGTGCCTTAAATACATGATTAGGTCTACAATGTGCAATGGCTGTAAAATGGCTGCCCCCCCTCCCAATGGCTCCCATTGTAGAGAGGCCCCAAGGCTCACCAGAAAATTTAAGGTTTGTAGTACGGATATGCGGGGTGAGTCGTGGACAGAGCATCGTGCAGGCAGTCTCATCACTGGTCCCACATAGGTCAGTCATGGGGGCAGGATGGTGCCGGGTAAGGAGGGTTATACAGGCAATTACATGTATCCAGCACGGCTTCGGTGTGGCTGTTCTGCAGTCCTAGCCCTAAGTTCAGGAATGAATTTCAGCCCTGGTTGCCACAACCCCAAATCCCACTTGGGTTCTTCACAGACAGAAAGCCCATTGCCCTGCCTTAATGTGTTGAAGTGAATTTTAACCTTAGTGTTTTGTGACGATCAGTCTGTTCTGTGGGTATGTGAGTGAAAGTCAAACATTGTCTGAGGCACAAGTATTTAAACAGCAAAGTCTTTAGCAGGAGAGATATTACGAAGGCTTTGAGGTTGATTACTCATTTTAAGAACAATTGTGTGAGCATTGTGAATAACTGTGGGCTGACAAACACTTGTATTCAGAGGAACCTGGTGTCAGATGTCTGCAGCCGGATGCAAATGTTCTCTGATTAAGGCGACAACCCAATAGTTGATACTACTTGGCAGTCTGCTGCACTTCCTAGAATCACATTGAACTCAAAAGAGCTCTGTCAGTTGCAGGATTGGGGCCTCAGAGGGGGAACCTTCCTGGCTGAAAGTATAAGAGACTTTGTGCCATTTGTAATACTACAGTGAAAGGTGTGTTAACATTTCTTTGTAATAAATCCTATTAAATACTACTCTCTCCCAAATCTCCCCTCCCAGGTGGCTTTCGTTTTCAGTAGATTTTCCATCCCTGGTACGTCAATGACTATAGCAATTACTTAGAACCATCTTATTTAAATTTCTCTTTGATATAAGATTTCAAAGGATTTATGTTTGTTTACTTCACTGGGGTTATGCTGATTTATACGTTTTGAGGATCTGAGCCATGTGTATACTCTTAACCTTAGAATCACAGATAAATTGTGAAAAGAGGAGTACTTGTGGCACTTTAGAGACTAACAAATGTATCTGGGCATAAGCCTTTGTGGGCTAAAACCCACTTCGCCAGATGCATAGAGTAGAAAATACATATATGTACCGAGAATGTGAAAAGATAGGGGTTACCATACCAACTCTAAGAGACTAATCAATCAAGGTGGGCTATTATCTGCAGGAGAAAAAAACTTTTGTAGCGATAATCAGGACGGCCCATTTCAAACAGTTGACAAGAAGGTGTGAGTAATAGTAGGGGAAAACTTAGCATGAGGAAAGAGTTCTCCGTTTGTGTAATGACCCAGCCACTCCCAATCTTTATTCAAGCCTAATTTAATGGTGTCCAGGTTGCAAATTAATTCCAGTTCTGCAATTTCTCATTGGAGTCTGTTTTTGAAGTTTTTGTGCTGAAGAATTGCCACTTTTAGGTCTGTTATTGAATGACCAGAGAGATTGAAGTGTTCTCCTACTGGTTTTTGAATGTTATGATTCCTGATGTCAGATTTGTGTCCATTTATTCTTTTGCAGAGAGACTGTCCGGTTTGGCCAATGTACATGGCAGAAGGGCATTGCTGGCACATAATAGCATATATCACATTGGTACATGTGTGGGTGAATGAGCCCCTGATGGCATGGCTGATGTGATTAGGTCTCTGTGGTGTCACTTGAATAGATATGTGGACAGAGTTGGCAACGGTCTTTGTTGCAAGGATAGGTTCCTGGGTTAGGGTTTTCGTTGTGTGGGGCCTGGTTGCTGGTGAGTAATTGCTTCAGGTTAGGGGGCTGTCTGTAAGCAAGGACTGGCCTGTCTCCCAAGATCTGTGAGAGTGGGGGATCGTCCTTCAGGATAGGTTGTAGATCTTTGATAATGCGCTGGAGAGGTTTTAGTTGGGGTCTCCAGCATACCATCTGCTTTTGTTCCTATATGGAACAAATTTCTTGGTGACCTGAAGATCCCTGGAAAACTTGTTTTAGAATATCAAGATATGATGTTCCTGAAATGAAATGTGAAATTGATATTCTTGTTGGTTTCATGGCTGCTATTCTGTGAAAGGGAGAAGAACACTTTCTCCCCCCTCTCCCTCCGCTTCACCTTCCCTGCGCTGTTGGGGCTCCTAATCTATCTCTCCCCATCTTCTGACTGCTACCATGATGAAGAGAGTTTCTTCACTATTCTAAATTCTTCATCCACCTTCTAACTGGTTTCTGGGGTGCAAAGGGATCTCTGCACCTAAGTCCGTTTAGTATAATCACATTAGCACTGGGAGAAGAGATTCCTACTGCCGCTGTGAATAAAATTGTTTGCTACCCATGTAGAAGTATCCAGAGTGTGTTTCAGGAATTAGCAGCCATAATATTTCAATTTATCAATGGATAATTGTTTTTAAATGATGATTTTCAAAGATTGTTTGTTTTTTTTTAATCTCCACAGAGGGGGTTTCGTTTCAGATATGTGTGTGAAGGGCCATCACATGGTGGACTTCCGGGTGCTTCTAGTGAAAAGAACAAAAAATCATACCCTCAGGTCAAAGTAAGTTCATAAATTCTTATATTTAACAATATGGTTGTGAGTGCCCTACAAGAAATCCTTACATAGGATTCGTTTGTACATCACCATAAATCTATTTGAAGTTATTGAGATGAACTGTGTATTTCAATGACAGTTTTTAAACTGAGACACTGTAGTGCATATAAATAAGGCACTAGCTGGTTTTTTGTTTTTGGCAAGTGAAAATCTATCCTGTGAATTAAAAAGAATCTGCTGAATGTCTCTGGTTCTTCACAATCCAAGCTTGTGTTTCAACTGCTAAGTTTTTAAGAGCGGAAATTAGCGCAGGGCTTCTGAAACTACTTTTTTCCCCCTTCAAAGAAGAGGTAGGTAGTCTTTCCAGAAGTTTGTTTGTGCTCATTGTTGTGGTAGTGGGTGAAAGCAGATAGTGCAGCTAGTGCCCCTGGGCCCAGGTTTTTAAAAGATATCTGCCTAAAATTAAGCTCAGTGCAAAGACAGATTTACTTTAACAGGAGTTGGATCAGGCTTATACAGATGCTCCCTGACTTATGGAAATCTGTGCTTATGGATAAAGCTCCATAAGCTAAAAATAGCCCCTCTTTTCTTTTTTTTCTTTTTTTTTTTTGCATAATGGTCGGAGATACGTTTCCAACTTATGGAAAATTGGACTTACGCAAGGTGTTCCGGAACATCTGTAATGCAGTATTTCCTAAGCAGCTTTGTCTTTATTATTGAAAGCCATCAACCAAAGAAAAATACCTCTGCTAAAGCAATGTTAGAACTAAATTTAGAAAACCTCTAAGCTTAAGGCTCCCTCAGCAATGACATTCTCCTTGAACTGCAGGAAAAGGATATACTGTACTATATTGCATTTGAGCTTTTTGAGATCATGAGTTAAGGATCATTGAGTTGTGTGAAGAAAGCATTAATTTGCTCTTCACAAGGTAATATCTAATACAGTGGTTCCCAAATTACCCATAGCAGTACCACTCTCAAAAGTCTGTATCAATATAGCAGTGTGTACTTTCTGAATTGTTCTGTTAGAAATTTCCCCATTAGGAGCGAGAATTAATGACTTTTAATTCACGAGTTCTTTCTCCCTTCCTACTCCTTAGTGTGCTAAAGATGAGCTTCTGAGCTGGAGCATCCATTCAGGTGCATGTTCACTGTTCTTCTGTGAATCTTGGGAGAGACTAGGGTTTGGAACAACTATATCTCCACCATGAGTTAGAATGAGCATCACTCAGTGTAATCTGCTCTGGCTGTTATAGCCTGAGGTGTTAGTCCAGTAAATTAGAAATCATAGATTTAATGTAGCCTTGCAAAGCTACTCTGAAAAGTTACCAGTGCTGGCAAAGAATCTACTCACTTTCCCTTTCACATGATGATGGCGATGAGACAATGAACAAGTTTTCATTTGCATGTTTAAATATAAAATTACTTATCCGAGGCGTGGGATCTTTGAAGACTGATCCAATATATCTTGATGATAAGATTAAACTGGTGAATTACATAGTAATATTGGAGCTTGGATAGCAGTATATGCAATGGGAAGCAATGGATTTAGTCAGAAAACAAACTAAAAGACAAAATGTCAAGTAATTCAGTCTTTTCCCTGGGTCCCATCTGTGGGGTTTTTTTCCTGGTACAAGCCCCCACCCGGCAATACCTTGTGGGAGAGTCTGGCAAAGGAACGAAGTAAGTTCTTCCTGGCCACTGCCTGTTAGTGCCTGTTTTTGATTCAAGTTGTGCCAGTAAAGAGAGACGTGTTTCTTTCCTTTTCCCAGAAGCCTCCCTTGTTTTTTGTCAGAGGCTCCTTTCCTCTACACAACTGAGCTGATCTCGATGAACCCAACTGGCTATTCAGGAACAGTAGTCTGTAAAAAGTAAAGAGGGAGTGCCAGAACCTTGGGTGTGCTACTGCGGTAGAAGTGAATCACTTCTAAGGTGCACAGCTGACTTAAATCATCTGCAAGAGCCTTGGCCCAGCTGCAATAGTCTATGCTGACTAGCAACAGCCCCTACAAGCCATTCTGGCAGCCAGAAATTGCCAAGACATAGGGAAATCCCTGCAATACCCCATTTGTAGAATCATAAAATTGTAGATTTTAAGGCATTACGTTGACATAATCTGACCTCCTGCATAGTACAGACCACAGATTTCACCCAGTTATTCCTGTATCTAGTGCAAAACTTCCAGCTGAGCTGGAGCATATCTGTTAGTATATGTCCACACTGCAAAATTAACTTTGGTTAGCTAAGCCTGATTAGCTAACTCAGGTTAAAATAGCTGTGAAGACATAGTGACTTGGTTTTTAACTCTGGTTAATGACTCAAGTTAAAGTCCATTGGTGTGCCGAGGGTTGAACTAGAATTTTTTACTGAGTTAAAAGCCAAATTGCCATGTCTTCACTGATTTTTTTTTTTTTTTTACACAAGTTTGCAGCCAGAGATCTGGCACTTTAAGTCTATAAGAAATAGAAATCAGTAATATTTATATTGTAAGACAAAAACTCGTGTGTGTGTGTATAGCCTTACAGTGTATGGAATTATATTTTATGTGTACTACTATAGTTTTAACAACAATAATAATAATAGCACTTATACAGCATATTACATTTTCAAAGCAACGTATAGTTTATTATTTTTGTGTATATCTACAGTATAGGATATGAATGTTAGGCATATTAGAATAAAGTTTGATTTAAGAGCTACCTAGAGCTACAGTGAAGAGCTAATATAATCTAAAAATCTACAATAATTTTAACTTGTGTCTACTTAATACAAAGAATTTAACATAGGAAAACTATGATATATATATAGAAATCTGCTGCTGTCATCCAAAAGCTGTTGAGCTTCATATTCATGGTTACAGTTTTTTCATCTGGAGAGAAAAAAGGAGAGAATACATACTATGTTGATCACTGAGTGTAAGGGGCTGTGCCCACCCTGCAAGGTGTTCTTACAAAGAAATGGTAACCACACAAGAATGAAACTTGATTGGCTTATGTCATGACACCCGATTGGCCTATGTTATTATCAATTCATTAAGACATCTGAATAACATTACTGATAATCTTTCTTTACATACTTTATATGTTTGGAAGGAAAGACTTTCCTTGGAAGGAAAGTCTATACAAAACATTCTTCTGCCTTCTTACATGTTTATTGCTCAGGGAGATCCTCCAACCGAATCCATGCCTATGGACTTGTAAGTTCATGTGGACCTGTGTTATTCTCTGAAGTGCCTAACCCAGTTGGGGGTGCTATAAGAATGTGCTGAAAAGTGAAACTACTAGAAAGCTTTCTAATTCTAGAAAGATTATTGTAATTTACAACCCGATTCAGGAAAGTGTTCCCCTTGAAGTCAGTGGGATTTTAACATGTACTTAATTTTAAGTCTTAGTAAGTAGTTTCCATTGGAATTCAAAGATCAACAGAGTTACTCAGATAATGTGCTTCCCTGATGAGGAAAGGAAAAATATATTGATTTTCTTTTGGTATAAATTAAATTCTAGAATGATTGGTTACTGATTAATATTAAGAGCATGTGCTAAAACATAATTAAAGTTACTCTTTATTCCCCAATTGCTTTTAATGAAATGATCAATACTCAAGTATAAACAGAACTTGTTATAATAAGCCTTTGCTCCCTTTAAAGCAAAATGCATTGGAACAAATTCATCCAAGGCTGAAATCAATGAGAGTTGCATCTAGTATTGGCAGGACTGAATTTGAGCCATTGAGTTCCTTTAAGCCAAAATTGCCAAACTTGGTTTCTTCTTCGAGTGCTTGCTCATGTCAATTCCATTCTAGCTTTGTATGTCCCCTTGTGCACAGTAGAGATTTTTGCCTTGAATGCCATGTTCATGAGTTGGTATATTAGGTGCTGCCAACCCTATGCCCTCTCAGTTCCTTCTTACCACTCATGATGGTAAGATGGTTGTCTTGCATCACAAGAGCATTAGCGGTTCTTACAGTCAATTGTTCTGTCTCCTTTGTTGTTAGTTGATAGGTATTTAGTTAGACCTTTACGTTAAGTGTTAGAGTAGTTGTTTAGGAGTTAGAGTGATTGGACCTCCTAGTCCAGCCAGGAACCCACCTCCACCTCTTGGGAGTGGCAGTTGGTTTCTGGTCCCTTGTAGGGTCATCTGTGCCCAAAGCAGGCCCATTGGCCAAAGTCCAACCTGTACCATAGATACCAAGCCAGGCGATGGACCCTGTCAAGGCCCCAGTATCTAAGAGCAAGCCGGTTATGGAACCGCCCCCTAAAACAGGAGAGCATCCCCAATCCCCAGACCATAGTTTAAATCGCTATCCAGGAGGACTTTTTAAATAGTTGCAAATGTCCGGGATTTTTTCTCCCTCCCATCCACAGTCAACATGGTGCAGCTGACATAGAGCCACTCTCATTGACCCAGGGTGGTCCTTATACACCACTGGGTCTTAGTGTATAACCTTCTGAATTTCCTATCCCTGTTCTGGACCTTCCTGCAGGTTCTCACAGCAGGCTGCTGCAGCCTGGTGAGTCTGGGGATCTAGTAGTTAAAAGTGAAAAAGCCTCCAGCTTCCCAGACCTATTAACATAATAATGAAACTATTAAAGAGCCATTCAAGGGGTATATACTGTCAGTTTCTGAATTTACTGACAAAAACAGTTGGGCATTACTATAATATTCACTCAGAACATGTCAGTTTAAAATTTAGTTTAAAATTTACTTTAAATATGTTTAATTAGTGGATTGGTGAAGATTATAAAATCACATCTTTAAAAAAATCCTTGCATAGATTTTTGAATGCACAATCTTTAGCCTTAAATGCTTGAATCTTCAAACATATAGTTTTTTAAATAAATCTTTCAAAAGGCCACCCTTATCTAAAATACACATTTTAATTACCATAGTTAAAAAAAAATCTTGCTTCCAAAGTCGTCTTGTCCTTTCTGCCCATCAATTTCTTCTTCCAGATAGCTGGACAAAGAGAGTTTCCCTTTCTTTACTTCTGACTATCTGATGAACAGTTTTAAGAGAACCTCCAGCAAAATCAGTACCTTTAGTAAGATATAAAATCTTTTGTAATGCCTAAAATCTTTGGAAACATTTTTTAAAATTGGTGACATTTCATAAACATGTCTATTGTCATGGAGATCACACAAAGTAAATTAGTGTTCCCTTTTTCTAAAAGCAATTAACATTGTTATGAACACACTAAACCTCTGTGACTGATTAATTTAAAATAATGTCTTTGTTTCAGGGAACAGGGGGGATTGGGCTGGGATCCTGGCTCCTAGGGGGGCAGTTGGGGGGGATTTCAGGAGGGTGCAGTCAGGGGACATGGAGCAGGGGGCTTAGTTAGGGGGTGGGGTCCCAGCAGGGTGGTTGGGGGGGTCCCAGAAGAGGGTGCGCAGGGGACAAGGAGCAGAGGGGGTTGGATGGGTTGCAGGTTTTGAGGGAGGCAGTCGGGGGGCAGGAAGTGGGAGGGAGCAGATAGTGGGCGGGGCCAGGCTGTTTGGGGAGGCAAGTCTCAACCGCCCCTCCTCTCGCACTACCCACCCCCACCCCGTGGAGTGTCCTCTTTTTTTAATGCTGAAATATGGTAACCCTACCTGTGTGTAAAGTTACTCACATTTTGAAGGGTTTGTGGAACTTGAGCCAAATGTTGCTATAACTGAAAGAGATTAGAAAGAAGGGGTGGATTCTCAATTTTTAGTTTGTTGACGTCATGCATTTCACAGCCCTTTGTATAGTTAGTTTTGCTGTTTCCTCTCTCTAATCAGTCAATCGGTTTCACTTGCTTGTATGAGGTACAGAAAAACATCTTTAAAATAGGAAAATGTGATTTGTAAACCATTAAAACTCCTGAGCAGACTCAGGGAGCTGTGAAGCAGTTGAAACTACTTTCAACTTACGTTTTGAAATTCACTAGCTCTCAAGATGTCTTTTTAATCTCTAAAACAAATCTCTCTCTTAAACAGAAACATCAGATAAATGTGACTATGCAGCATTTTTAACTTTATCAGATTAGATAAACTGAACAAAGCTTCCATATGATGGATGCACAGCAAATACTGCAGCTATACTCTTCCTGGGACTCCTTATTTTCTTTTTCTCTGTCTTTGATAGAAACTGGCTGCTTAGAAACCAAATGTTTAGTAATTTCCTTGTTAAACAATAGGACTGGGTTTTTCTAACTGTGCAGAAAAGTGACATTTAGATATTCTTGTAACAGATGAACATTGCCCTCTTGCACATTTTATTTTATCTGTCTTGTTATGTTGGCACCAATCACTGTAGTATCTGAATGTGTCTAGATGTTTGGCACTGATACATTTTGTATAACTTTCTAGAAATAACGTACGTGTCAGTAATTAATGTCTGTGACTGTTTTTAAGAATCAGAGGGGTAGCCGTGTTAGTCTGGAATTGCAGAAATGATAAAGAGTCCTGTTGCACCTTAAAGACTAACTAAAGTAAAGACTAACTTTAGTTAGTCTTTAAGGTGCCACAGGACTCTTTGTCACTTCTATGACTGTTTTTGGAGTTCTTAGTGGAGAAAATTTGAGCAAGTGACCTATTATCAGATTAAACTTAGAATTAATTGTGAAATACTGTGAATGGTGTCCACAATTCAAGAAGGATGTTGAAAAATTAGAGAGAGTTCAGAGTAGAGCCGTGGGACTGGTTGAAGGCTGAGAAACCATGCCTTAAAATAAGAAACTCAAGGAGCACAAGCTATTTGTTTTATCAAAGAGAAGATAATGGAGTGATGTGTTTATTTTATTAGAGAAGATTATAGGGTGACTTGCGTCAAACTCTGTAAGTAGCTACAAAGGGAACAAAAGTTTGATAATGGGCTCTTCAGTCTAGCAGGCAAAGATGTAAATGATCCAATGTCTGGAAGTTGAAGATAGACAAATGCAGACTTGAAATAAGGCACCCGTTTTTACCATTGAGGGTAAATAACCATGGGAACAACTTACTCTAAGGCTTGTGGTGGATTCTCCATCATTGGCAATTTTTAAATCAAGAGTGTTTGATTTAAACACTTTAAAAAGTGTGTTTCTAAAATATATGTTCTAGTTCAAACAGGAATTAATTTGGGGAAGTCTGTCGCCTGTTGTATGCTGCAGGTCAGACCAGATGATCACATTGCTCCCTTCTGGCTTAATGATCTAACAGTCTATATACAAGTTACATTTTAGAGAACTCTGGCTTCTCTCCCTATGCAGATTACAAAGACTGTGTTCAGCTGAGTAAACCATTTGAAGATTACAATCTTGACACCACATACTTAAATGTTCTGCTTTCAGATGTTTTGGAAAGTCCTTAAAACGCAGGAGCGCTAGATACAGTTTTACTATGATTTGAACAGCTGATACAGAACAGTCTTGAGCTATTCTGACACAAATATGGAACATGCTTGTTGTTTGTTATTTATAATATGTATAGCAATGTAGATACACAAAGAAAACAGGGAATACTTGTGGCACCTTAGAGACTAACCAGTTTATTTCAGCATAAGCTTTTGTTGGCTATAGCCCACTTAATCGGATGCATAGAATGGAACACACAGAAGTACGAAGCATTTATATACACAGAAAGCAGAAAAAGTTGGAAATTATGTTAATTTCCAAAAAAGTTGGAAATTATGGTAATTTCCAACTTTTTCTGCTTTCTGCGTATATAAATGCATCTTACTTCTGTGTGTTCCATTCTATGCATCCGATGAAGTGGGCTATAATCCACAAAAGCTTATGCTGAAATAAACTGGTTAGTCTCTAAGGTGCCACAAGTATTCTTCGTTTTCTTTACGGATACAGACTAACACGGCTGCTAATCTTAATATCAAGGCACTTCATAACAGTGAAAATGCATATGTCAAAAACAGGAAATAATGTGTCCTGGACAGTGATTAATCATTATCATCATCGTCATCATACTTGGGACATAAGTAGCAATTTTCATTCTCAAATCATTTTGTAAATGTTAATTCATCATCATCATACCTCTCTGAGGTTAACAATTAAGTATTATCACACCCATTTAACAAACAAGGAAGATGAGGCAGTGACTTACCAAGGCTGTAGGTTGATTCACTATCAGAGCTGGGATTAGTTCATGTGTGCTAGTTATATGTTTAGACCACATCATGGTCTCAAACTAGAGGCATTTTTATTGTATGGACCAGGTAAAACAAGTAGCAGACAAGTAGGTTATGAGAGGATTTTCACAGACACATGCTTCCTGGAACTGCTTTTAGTAGTGAGTAGGAGGCAGTCGAGTGAGAGGGCACTTGGCAAACGTTGAGACTGTTCCCAGTGTAATGGAGTGGAATCAAGAAGGGCTTAAAGGAAACAAAAAAAGTAAGCATCACAGGTTAGAGTGGTGAAATAATGGTGAGTTCTTATTATCAGTCTTATCAATACAAAAAGCTGAAGTAATTTTGTCATCGCGCTTACTGTACAGTATAACCTCCATTTACAAACTCATTGAGGACCAAGGAATTCATAAAATCAAATAGTTCAAAAAATTGAAAATACCAAAAATACCATAGATACACTGCATAAATTGTGGCATGGTTCATTGCATCACTTTCTTCTTGTCTTTTCCAACCACTGGAAAGTGATTTCCAGTGTGTTTCAGGCTCGAGAATGTGATGGGATGTCAATTTGTTCTTCATCAACCTCACTTTCACTATATTGCTATTTTTTCCTTCAGGAAGAATGGTTTGTATAACTTGTTGTTTGTCTGACTGGTTGTAAAATTGAGGTTCTACTGCATTTGTATGTTTATCCTTCAGTATCCTGGTTGATTAAATCTACAAATTTCTGTAATGCAAATGACTTCACCTGGGGCTAAATGTGAGAAAATACTTCTTGATAAACTGGTTAGTTAATTAAGTGAAACTGTGGGAAGGATGTTTAAGAATCAATGAGTACGGGTTTGAAGATTTTACACTAAGTATAATTTAAAAGATGTAGATAACTGATAATCTGATAATAAGCTGATGAGCACAGCTTGTGAGAGAAGCTAGTCAAAGATGTGAATGATATCATGGATAAAATAAAGCCCTTATTAAAAGCCGTTGCTCAATAACAATTTTTATTTGTACAATTTCAGTGGCATCACTTGTTTTTATAACCATAATTTTTAACGTATCAGAAAAAGAGATGATGTGAGAAGCTAGGAGACAGAGTTCTATAGAATTCTGTACCAGTGGTTCTATGCACTCAATTTCCCATGATCCCAATCCTGCAAAAACTTAAGCATGTGCTTATCTTTTTTTCTCATGTGCAGTTCAGTGGGACTGTGCACGTGAGTGGGGAAAAAAACCAACCATGTGCATTAGTATTTTCAGGACCGGGCCTAGTGTGTGAAGTGGAAGATGGTCGGATTGTTAGGGTGCTATCCTGAAACCCAGATTCAATTCCTTACTCTGCCACAGATTTCCTCTGTGATCACTGGGGAGTCTCTCTGCCCCTCAGTTCCCCGTCTGTAAAATGGGAACAGTATTTTCTTGTCTTACAGGGGTGTTGGAAGGATAAATGTGTTGATTATGAGTACTAAGATATTATGGTAATGGAGGCTGTTATAAGTGCCTAAGGGTATGTCTTCACTACCCGTCAGGTCAGCGGGTAGTGATTGATCTATTGGCGATTGATTTATCGCGTCTCATCAAGATGTGATAAATCGATCGCCAAAGGCACTCCTGTCAACTCCGGAACTCCAGCTCAGTGAGAGGCACAAGCTGGGGTCGACGGTGGAGCCCACTGTCACCATGAGGATGGCAGGTAAATCGGCCTAAGATGTGCCAACTTCAGCTACATTATTCACGTAGCTGAAGTTGTGTATCTTAGGTTGAACTCTCCCCTTAGTGTAGGCCAAGCCTAAGACAGATACAGTTTTTTGAGCCCGTGTAGAATACTTTCTTATGAACATAGAATGAATTCCATACCAAATGTCTCTCAGTAAAACCTCTGCCAAAGGGGATTATTAGATTGAGAACACAGCATTGTAAGGAAAATAAAGTAAGCTCTATAATATTTCAATCTTAACTTTTTGAGGGCTCTTTTATTTTCAGCAAAATAATGCATTTTCTTAATGCTAAACACATACCATTTTGCTGAACTTCTTAAATGCTTTAATGTCTACTGAGAATGCAATCTACTCAATGGAATTTAACCCACTTCACGCAAAAGGCCAAAGTGAAATATTTACTTATTTATTTTCTGAAAAATGGGTATAAGTGTGTGTCTCGAACTGTTTTTCTCATTATTTTTGTTTTCACTCCTGCTATTTGTATGTTGAGTTTATTTTTGTTGTATTTAATTTGAAAAAAACAACAGTAAATTAATTGATAAGACTCTCCTCTTTGATGATATGGGACAATCATTTTATCTTGTTTGTATTTCGTGAAAGAAGGAATAAAAACATATGTGCTGTATGCAAATTTTTTAGTGCTCAGATATCAAAGTGACAGAAAATACCCACTTAGATTAATGATAATGTTCTGTTTTTTAAAATGTTTGTTATGCTTGTTTACAGATCTTCAATTATGTTGGGCCTGCAAAAGTAATTGTTCAGTTGGTCACTAATGGAAAAAGTGTACACCTGCATGCCCACAGCTTGGTGGGTAAATATTGTGAGGAAGGAGTATGCACAGTTAATGCAGGACCTAAGGATATGGTAGTAGGGTGAGTACACTGATATATCTGGCAAAGCTAGTGGGCAGAGAATTGAGTATAAAAACTGTAACTGGTGAGACAAAAATTGTAAACGTAAACCATTAAATGGAGCATCAGTCCTTCACTTTCTGCTTTGTGCTTTGCTTGTACCTTAAAATGGAAAAATAAATGTGGTCTCAGTTTATCCCTAGTTAGAAGACACTGACATGTAAGATATGGAGGGTATATTTTGGAATTATTAGAATCTGGAAAAGTTAAAGAGATTTAAGCAAATAATTGTAATATGATTTTTGGAGAGCTGCAAACAGATACCTACCAGGTGCAATCCAGATTTGGATTAAGAGTTTATTTAAAAATGTAGTTAGAACTGGTCAGAAAATGAGTATGGCAGAATTATAAATTTTTTCTTGATCTTTTGTTACAGTTTTCATCAGTGTTCCATTTTCATTGAAATTTGCCAATCATCTCTTACAGGAATCCATCAGAGCAGAATAAGAATTAAGAAAGTAGAAGTTAGTAAAATGGAAATTAAAACAAGTATAAACATAAGAACGTTAAATAACTAAAACTGTTTAATCAATAAAGATTATACGAAAATAACAGTCTGGTCTTGGTTTAAAAGAGAGTAAACCTTAGTCTACAATACTCAGGCTAATGTCTGATTTCAGGTGTGGATCAGGTTTCACGGAGGCTCTTAGTTGTGAGTTTTACTCCCAGGATCTCCTGAATGTCTTTCTTGGTGAAGATGATGAAGTCTAAAAAGTAGAGAGGGTGTGAGACTTCTTTTCAGTGCTGTAACTTTTTGATGTTAAAGAGCAGTGTGCTAACTTGACTTGACTGTACCAGTTGAAATGGTTTTATCTGAAATAATCTTTTGGCAAATTTCCTATTAAACTCCTGTGTGGTTTCTCATTTGATATTTAGGGCTTGTCTACACTTACATTTTATAGCGCTCTAACTTGCTGACTCAGGAGGGTGAAAAATAACCCCGCTGAGTGCAGCAAATCTGAGCACTTCAAAGAGCTAGTGTAGACAGGCTCTGAGCGCTGGGAGCTAATCCCCTCCTGGAGGTTGATTACCAAGAATGCTGGGAAACCTGTCTCCCAGTGTGCTCGCACGTGACCACACTCTCACCGTTCCCGTGGCAACGCATTGAAGTTTCTAGTGTAGACATACCCTTAGAAACAGCCTTTCTGTCCTCAACTGACCCATATGAAAATTGGAATATTGACTTCATTCCATGCTAGTTCCAGAACTAATTGATCATTTTTAAATGTGCCAACAGCTCTTTTGAAACATAGGTCTTATATTTTGGACATTTTCATTCAACTTGCTATCTGCAAAAACAATGAGGAGTCTTTGTGGCACCTAAGGGTACGTCTTCACTACCCGCCGGATCGGCAGGTAGCGATCGATCCATTAGCGATCGATTTCTAGTGTCTAGTTAAGATGCGAGAAATCGATCACTAGCGGTGCCCCCATCGATTCTGTAACTCCAGCTTGCCACGAGGCTCAAGCTGGAGTTGATGGGGGAGCACGCCGCCAACCGCCACCGCCATGAGGAGGGCAGGTAAGTCAGCTGAACATACACCAACTTCAGCTACGTTATTCATGTAGCTGAAGTTGCGTATCTTCAGTCGATTTCCCTCCTACCCCTCAGTGAAGACCAGGCCTTAGAGACTGACAAATGTATTTGGGCATAAGCTTTCATAAGATTCATTTATACCTACTTACTGTATTTTCCACTCCATGCATCTGATGAAGTGGGTTTTATCCCACGAGAGCTTATGCCCCAAAAAATTTGTTAGTCTTTAAGGTGCTACAAGGACTCCTCGTTGTTTTTACTGATACAGACTAACATGGCTGCCACTCTGAAACTTGGTATCTGAAGTGTCTCACTGAATGCCTAGTAAAAATCATACTAGTAAATTTCTTATCCTTTGGAAATCATTGCACTGTTTGTACTTTGCTCCCAAAAACCTCTAGAACTCTGATTTAGCTTCTCTGAATAGGATTTGTGCACAGTAGTTAAAAAATATAGAAGAACACTGGTTTTAAAATCTAACTTCTTCCTACAGAATTCATGAGTTTGAACATCTCTGGTTATGGCATTACCAAGACAGAGCAAGCATAGATAATGAGAGCCAAATTTTCAAATATTGTTTCCTCAGTTGCATCCATAACATGAACACACAAACAAAATCAGTAACTGCTCATGCAAATGGGTACTTGTGTGTCAAGTTATGTGTTTTTTGCACCCACATCACCACTGGCACACGGTGATTTAGGTTTTACATATGCAGTGGGTGCCCGCACATTTTGTACATGCTGCTCAATCACCCACATTTGAAAATTTCATATTTCCATTGACTTCAGTGGACTTTGGATCAACCCCAAGTAATTATGGTTACAAAGAGAGACTGTGGGAAACTTCTGCATAAAGGACTAAGAAAATATTTCTCCGATCATATTGTGTAGGTTCCCAAACCTCGGGATACTTCATGTCACAAAGAAGAAAGTATTTGAAACTCTGGAAGCACGAATGACAGATGCTTGTAAAAAAGGATACAATCCTGGACTTCTAGTGCATCCCGAACTCAACTACATACAAGCAGAAGGTGGTGGAGAGAGACAGCTAACCGGTGGGTGGGATGTTATCCATTTCATTGTCCTGGATTTTGAGAACATGTGTTGTTGATAATAGATTTTGCTCCAAGAAACACAGATTCGCAGCCAAGATGATGTCTAAGAAGGCTCCCTAGGTAGTCTGCCCCCAGCTGTGTGTTTTGAGAGGTCCTTCGCTTTTGGGATCTCCATTTCATCATGCATGCAGAGCCAAACAATCCTCTCTCCTAGATTTCTACAACATTTACAACTGTGCACGTGTTCCACCAACAATGTTGCCATCTTCAACTCCTGTTTATTAGACTGTTGGATTTTCTTAAGTGGTTGTAGGCAGACTGGAGATCCCTCTGGGGAAAGATCATCCCTCCAGTCTCTGCTTTACACATGTACTTGCAAAACCTAGGGCCAGCATTGCTCCCAGAGAGTTAATGAAGGACCAAAGGGCCAATCCAGCTCTGACTACAGCACAGCCAGAAGTTAGAGAATACTTATGTACTTGTACTACTGGTTAGTGCCGGCTTCTAAATGTGAATTTTGCTTAAATAGCTGCAGTGTCTTATCATTGTCCTCCTTTATCGTATTTCTCCTCATTGTAAATGCCACAGGGTCGGGATTATGCCTTTTTTTTGTATGTTTGCAATGGGCTTGGCACAATTTTGGATGCGGTATAAATAATAATATGCAGGCAACAAATTACATGTCACTCCATTTATTATGAGTGTAGAATGCAGTGAATTACCCCTTTACTATTTTCCAAAGAAAAATAAGAATCAAAGCTCATGGTTTAAAAAAAAAGAAGCAGATTTTATCAGTGTTTTTTGGAGGTGGAATTATTTTTCCCCTTGTTGTGTCAATTTATCTCTGCTATTGATTGGTTCTAGAGCGGGAAAGAGAAATCATCCGTCAGGCAGCCGTTCAGCAGACTAAAGATATGGACCTCAGCGTGGTGCGACTCATGTTCACAGCCTTCCTTCCCGACAGCACTGGCAGCTTCACAAGAAGACTTGATCCTGTCATATCAGATCCAATATATGACAGCAGTGAGTACATTTGGCTTTCATGTCCTTTTTAACAGGCATGGTCTTACTTTCTCTTTCTAGGAACATAGGCCATAGGAATTGCCACACTGGATCAGACCCAAGGTCCAATTAGTCCCTATCTCTGATTGTAGTCAGTGTCACATGCTTGAGGAAGGTGTATGAGCAGGTGTGGGATAATTTGCCCCTTAAATTAGGTGTCATCCAGGTCACTAGTAGTGAAAAATGGCCAAAGCCCTGAAGCATGAGGCTTAATATTCTGTAATGGGGTCCTTGATGGGCCGAGGGGCCTAATGGTTAGCATCCACTGAGTTGTAGGGCAGTGGTAGGGGATCCCAACCTCACCGATTGCACTGGGCTCCAACCAGGGCTCTACGTAGATCAGCAGTGTTTGGCATCTGGGCGGAGCCCTCTGAGTGACCTTTCCTGGGTCGCTTTCTACCATTGTTTCCTTCCCTCAGCTTCTACCCCCAAAGGAGAAAAGAACAAGGGAAAAGGAAGCCAAACTGCCAGTCCCAGCTGGGCTCCTCATACAGGCCTTTTTCTTCAAGGAGGCTTCTCCAGCCCCTTTTGGCAGGAGTCTTCACGATAGGTTTGCACTCCTCCCCATCCTCCCTTTTCTGAGCTGGGTTGCTCCCTTTTCAACCCTCTCTCCAGTTGGAACATGCTCTGCAGGGTTAGAGGGGCAGGGCTATCTGGACCCAGTCCTTTAACCCCTTCCGCCCCAGTGAGGGCTTTGTATACCCCATCACATATCCCTTCCAAAAAATTTACTATTATGGCAACCTTTGTTATTCTTATTATTCATATAAATGTCCAGTTACTTTCTGAATCTTGATAAGTTCTTGACCCTAACAACTTCCTCAACGACTTCCTGTGGCAAAGAGTTCCACAATCTAATGGGTATCCCTAGCTTCTGTTTGCCAGAAGCTGGGAATGGGAGACAGGGGATGGATCACTTGATGATTACCTGTTCTGTTCATTCCCTCTGGGGCACCTGGCACAGGCCACTGTTGGAAGACAGGATACTAAGCTAGATGGGCCTTTGGTCTGACCCAGTATGGTTGTTCCTATGTTTTAGTTGTACATTCTGTGAAAAAGTATTTCCTTGCAGCCTTTTGAATTTGCCATTTGATAATTTAATTGAATGTCCCCTTGTCCTTGTGTTATGAGATGGGCAGAACAGAAGTTCTTGATCTACCATCTCTAGACCATTCATTATTTTATATACGTTTATCATGTCCACTCTGTTCATCTCCTTTCTGAGGTAAACAATCCCAATCTTTTCAATCTCTCTCCATATGAGAGCTTTTCCCATGCCATTGCCCTTCTCTGAACCCCCTCTAATTCTGCAATTTTCCTACTTGCTACCGATGACTACCACTTTAGCAATATTCATGCTATAATAATCCAGAAAAAGTATATACACTTTTTTAAATTATATTAATTGCATTTTCTGGAAGAGTTAAAGCCCCAGGCTCTTCATCTGGAGGGTGATGTGAACTACCAAATGGTGTCTTTGAGGAATGTTGTTGGTTTACTTTAGTATCTGTTATAATTCCAATATGCTTTCATTACGGTAACACATACCTGCATATTGAAACAATAAGCAGATGGGGAAAGTTACAATAGAAACTGAGGTATAGTATATGCCAAGCCACATGGAAAGGAAGTTGATGTTGCTCTGTGCTTTTTGTTGTTGTTTTTAAGTCTGAGCATCAAAGTCTATCTTCCATTTGTGGGGAAGGTGGAGGAAATAGATGAGCCTATCTTTCTCATGCTCTAGGTTTTCATGTCACTGCCAGTGACCAGAGTATCTGAGACCACCATCTGAATTCATTTAATTCAAAAGATTTTTTTTCTTTTAATTTGTTTTTGAGTGAATCTGGTTCACTGCAGTACGGGCACAGCACGTGGCAGTGCAAGCTTCTGCCATGCTGTCCTGCCTTCATGTCTCACATCTCACCGGAAGCTATTATTTGTAATGGTGTGAGGACAGTTCTGTGTCCAGGGCCCTTTTACATATTGACATATCTACTGAGACTGCAAACAATTGCCAGTTTTGATGGTGGCGATGCAGACCTCAGTCCACTGCGAACTGGAGAGAGACTAACAAACTCTTTTCAGGTGGGCCACAGAGCAGTAAAGAAACAGGAGATTCAGAAATATATAGCGATGCACACACATACACCATATCAAGCAGTTAGTGGGACAACGGAAGAGGGGTCTGCCTGGTGCCATGCTGACAGATTTCAAGAGAGCAAGAGCGAAAATGTGGTGCAGTTCTCACGTGGCATTTTTTTCCTAATTAGTAACAGTGGAGAGTCTTGAGTCCTGATTCCCCACTGCATTACTTGACTGGTATGGTGCTCATACAGAACTAACACAGCAGTGAATGAAGCCCTTATTTGTAGTCCAAAGTCAGGCAAAATTTCTACAGAAGTCAATGGGAGTTTTGCCTGCATAAGGAGGAGAGTATCAGGCTCTTAAGATGAAAAATTAATGGTTCATCTTTCACTTTCACAAGATAAGGAATCCAGACAGTACCATGTGATTCTTGTTTGAGGTTTGCCTTTTGTCCCATTTCTGTGCTTTCTTGTTTGCTAGACTTGGCAGAATTTGATATTTCTTTTCTAATTTTTGATGGGTTTTCTCCATTTTTATTTTATTTTCTGTTTTTAACTAGGTTTCTGTTTACAGTTGGGATGGTAGGGTTGGGGTTAGAGTTAAGGCAGTGCTGGCAATGGGGCTGCAGGGGACTCTCTGTGCAGCTGACGGGCCAAAGACACCAGAGTGCAAGGTGGGGGAGGAGGCTAGGGTCGTCCTGGCCCTGTCAAGTAGAGAACTCCCTCACCAGGACTATAAGGAGGACGAGCCCGTGACTGCAGGGTGCTGCTGAACATGTGCTGCCCGGGGACAGCTCCCACATTGCTGGCTGTTGTGCAAATCGGGCGGTGACAGCAAAGCTACATAGGGCTCCCTGCACAGCTGCAGGGCCGATGACACCCATCCCTGCAGGCATGCCAACCGTTACCGATTGACATGTTTTTTGTCGATGTCAGGGCACCAGCCAAAAGTAATGTTTACTGACAGTTCTGGAGTAAAACCAACCCCTTTTTTTTAGCCTATAACTGTCAGCAGAGTCAATAGTGCTGTCAGCAGAATAACATCTTGTTTCAACTCACCCTTTTTGACAGAAGCCCCCAATGCATCCAATTTAAAGATTGTAAGAATGGACAGAACTGCAGGATGTGTGACAGGAGGAGAGGAGATTTACCTTCTTTGTGACAAGGTTCAGAAAGGTAAGGGCCCCGAACTGTCTGGTGTTCTGAATCGGCCTCCTTGATTGGGATTATAAAGTAGCTTTGCTATGTTTCTCAGGGACTGTTTGCTTAAGGCCTGCAGTGGTGGCCTAGCATTCAAAGGTCCTGTGCCAACACCGCTCCCATTAACTTCAGCAGGATTTGGGAGTTCTCAGCATTTCTGAAAATCAGGCCCACTGTGATTAGGGCAGTGATTAGTGATCTTACACAATGCACCCACAATGTGTATGGGGAACAGCCTGGAGAGTTAGGGGAAAGAAACTCACGGACCCTTTTCCCTCTCCTCCCAACCAGCAGACAGTGACCAAGACACTACCCCAGCCCCTCTGAAGTTTCTGTTCTAGCCCCCCAGGCTGATAGGGTTTGTGAGCACTGGATATGTGAAATTGTGGGTCTGTGACCACATCCCTGTGGGGACCCCAATCCCTTGTATAATGTGCAGTGGGAGCTGAAGATGTTCAGCGTTTACAATAATCAGGCCATAGTTCTGTAGCTGTCAAAGGGAATGAACCTGTAAATAGTTACTACCAGATGTCAGGCTTGTGCAATGTGAAGCATTCTGTGGACTCACAGTTGCAAACATTATTCCTGGAATGAAGTGTTTGCAGAATCAGGCTCTCACTATGAATTTGGATGCTTAAATTTAAGATGCTCAAATTTGAACATATTGGCTTTTGTTTACAATATTCTGGCTTCCTGTTCATAGATGGAAGTAAACAGAAAAGAAAAAGGGGGCTTGGAGCGTTTCAATCTGTAGATTAAAACAAGGACCCACAGGTCTACTTTGGTTCTATAATAGCATGTACGGTTCTCTACCTGATTAAAGAGTAGAGTTATTCAATGATTCAGGCATTTTCTATTATTCCGCACTGCAGTGGAGAAGGGTGTGGGAGAAGACAGCATACCAGGTAGTTCTGTAGGGAAGAGAGAAACTAGTAGAGTTTGGGGAAATGTTTTTTTCTCCTTAACACTATAAATCCATGGCCTTTCCAGGGGATTAAGTAAAATGCAATATATATTTTTAAAAGTCTGAATAAATGGAAACTCCAAAGTGGGGTTTCCCCTTAGACTCAGTGGGGTTTCCCCTGACTCCGTCACTCTCTGAAACCTCTGTGCCCTAGGAAACTTGAATGCACACAGCAGCAGCATTGGAAGGAGTGTTTCTAAATCTGAATGCTGCCAGATTGGGGATCAGGAGGAAACAGCCCACCTACCACAAGGCCCCTTCCCATTGCTTAGGAAGATAAAAGAGTTCCTTGCAATTAGCCAGAGACAGAAAATGGGGTTTTCATATCTCTCCTCCCAGGATGCTGAGGAAAGAGTCCTCAGGGTGGCCTGTTTTCCCCACCTCTTCAAAGAGCTCTATGCAGAGGGCCCCCAGCCCAACAGAAACGTCTCTGCCCCTCACGCTGATTTGTGAAGGGGGAAGGAAATGCATTGCTGGAGAGCACTTAGATCAGGACTGCTGTTGAAAATAGCTGCTGTCACTCTTAGCAGTTGTTGAAAAGTGGCTTTTTGCCATCAGTAAATAGAACTTGAACTTGAACAGTTCAAGTTTAATTCAGACTGGTGGTAAGAGGGGTCCTACGTTTCACACCACAAGTTATTCCATCCCAACAGTTATTCTGTATCGAGCTACTGCACTAATCCTGTTTAACCGTAGAACAGGAAGAAGCAGTGAGTCTGATTCTCCACTCACACCGGTTCAAAACAAAAGTAACTCCACTGAAGTCACAAGATTTACATCAGCGTAAAACTGGTGGAAATAAAATCAGACTCAGACCCCAAATAATGTTTATATAAATCTTCCTAAATTTATCATACTTGAGAGGGGTAAAGTTCATTATGTTTAATGTATTCTTCTAGATGCAACACATTACCACAGAAAACAAATACTGGGTGAAATTCATCAATAGGGAAGAATTATTTTCCTTTGCCAAAAGTCATTTATTGTTGTTTATAGTATACAGTATGAATTAGTGCTAGGAAAAAAATAATCTACCAAAATTCACTTATAGAACTGCCATCCACCATATTATTTTTTATTTGAAATTGATTTAACCAGAAGCTTTAAAAATCCCTAGCAGAGTTAACACACTCTCACTGTTTGCAGATGATATTCAAATTCGTTTTTATGAAGAGGATGAAAATGGTGGCGTATGGGAAGGCTTTGGAGATTTTTCTCCTACAGATGTACATAGGCAGGTAAGCGACCAAACAGCTGTTGTTTACTAATGGCTTTCAATTCTTTAGCTAGTAGGGCCCCATATGAACCAACAGCTTAGTAGTAAAAGGCTCTAAATCCCAATACTAATTTTCACGGTCATCATCTTCCCTCTGTTTTACTTCAAAATAATAAGTATGGCCCGGATTTATTTTAAACCGTAAATCATAGTGCCGATGAAAGTTAGAAACACACTAAAAGGAAATTTGAAAACTGTGGTGCGAAAATAATGGTAAGGGAGAGATGTAAGGCACATCTATGGAAAAATAGTACAGGGTAAAATGTCTCCAGAGTTCCTATAGGAATATTAAGGACACCATGGAAAAAAAATAAAGCAAGAGAGAAAAATACAATACCTACATGTATTATATATTCATGTATCGTGACAATTCAGAGGTTTTTTTAAAGGTGTTTAAACTGTAATTAGCTCCAAACTAGAAGTGAAAAATAAAATGGGAATTTATAGTTGTGGTAGCCTTCATGCAAGTAAGATTTTCCTCTCAGTTGTAACTAACTAAAATTCCCCCAAATACAAAAAGTTAGATGTAAAGAAAAATCTGTTCCTGACAACCTCCTGATCAATGTTTTTCACAGTTTGCTATTGTATTCAAAACCCCGAAGTACAGAGATGTCAATATCACAAAACCAGCGTCTGTGTTTGTCCAACTACGGCGGAAATCTGATCTGGAAACAAGTGAGCCAAAGCCGTTTCTGTACTACCCTGAAATCAAAGGTAATTTAATTGAACCTGTTCCATATGTTACAAAGGGGAAATAGCAAAGTCCTCATGTGTTTCCTAATGTTGGGTAATGTCCTTGTGTGATGGTTTTTTACCTCTAGAAAATATTGATTGCTCATGTTGGGCAGAACTAATGGAAAAACTAGTCAGGATAGAATGTGTTAACATCGATATTTTATTTTGGACTGTTGTGTAGTAAACATACAGGTCTCTACAAGGAATCAGTGTCAACAGGTATCTTATACATTTAGAATGTATATATGTAGTAGGTGGTGCTTTTCCCCCCGAGTCACTTCTGAAACAATACTTGAGGTTATCGTACTACAGGTGCTGCCTTTCAGATAACCAGGGTCCTAGTGAAAAAATAGAAAATATATTTCACATTTCTCTTTCATTGTAATTTTAGGAATGTTCTGAGCAGCTCTAGTCCTGAGCACTTGTGATCATCAAATAACCCCCAGCACTTTTTGCAAGAGGAAGGGTGATGTGATTGGTGTGGTTTTTTTCCAGGACAATATTGTAAATCTTTTAGGTGAAGTGTAATAGTTGGAAAAAGACCTGGTGACTGTGTTTTCAATGTCAGGAAGCTTACCCAGTGGATCAATACTTTTTAAAGGCTTGCATGCTGTGCATTAATCTGATCGAATTATAAGGCTGTTCTTCGTGTTCATGTTAGCATTAATAATAAATAGTAATACAAATATTTGTATTATGGCAAAGCTCAGGGGTCCCGATCAGGGCCCTGTTCTGCTCGACACCATTTCCTCAACAGTGTTGCTGGGCTTCCTCTTTGCAAGAATTTTTATCACTCCTTGATAGCTCCTCTTTTCATGACTGTTTCATTTTCTGTATGTTTAACTTTAGAGTGCTGTTTTTCCCCCCAGAGTTGTTGGGATTTTTTTGATGGAGCTGGAAACTCTGTTTTACCTCTGTTTGTTGTACTTTGTGTAAGGCTGGTTCTGCTATAGACCTGCATGGTTTTTTTATGTCTTGCTTTAAATTCAATTTCTTTTATGGTCTTTCTGGTGCTAAAGTATGCTTCATTTCAGTTCAGCCCTGATTCATAGTTTTTGAGCAACCACATCCTCAGAACATATGGCCTCTTTCTAAAGTGCATTTGCTTGGGAGAGAAAATTGCCTTTTTGTTCCCAGTGGGTAAAAGTCCCATTTTCAAAAGTGATTTAGGCACTTATGTATGTCCACCATGTCCTGTCCCAGTTGTCTTTATTGGGTATTGTGACACCAGATACAGTATTAGGGAAGCTGTATGGATCTCTGTCTGTGCGTGCTTGTGTCTTTGGTTCTGTGGTCTGTCTGCAAATGTTGCTTGGTTTGTTACTTACTAGATGTTTCACCCGTTCTTGCTGTACATAAATGATTTGTTGTTTGCAGCTGAAAAAGTTGACCCTACTTACAGCACTTCGGATTTCCGCTTAAACTATTGTTTTTCAGTAATACATTCAGTACCAATGCTCTTTTCTGTCCCCAGCTGGTGATAGAAGTGACTCATCCTCTCCTTTTGCTGTTTCTCTTTCATTCTCTCCCTCACCCCAAAACACAGATAAAGAAGAAGTTCAGAGGAAGCGACAGAAGCTTATGCCTAATTTTTCTGATGGCTATGGTGGAGGCAGCGGTGCCGGAGGCGGAGGGGGTGGAATGTATGGAGGCGGAGGAAGTGGTGCTGGCTCGGGTAAAGAGAAAAGATAATTGATCTGAAGCATAAGCTTTAAACTGTGACGTGTCTGGTTTGTTCCTCTAGGCCACAGAGGAAGGGTATGTGTGTATTTGTTACTGAAACCGACATGGAGAATCTCGATATTTCTATAGGTATAGAAGGCCTGACTCTCATTTCACTTACTTTGATGTGGAACCAGTGTAACTCCATTGACTTCAGTGAAGTTACTCCCCATTCTTATTGGTGTGAAATGAGAATCAAAGCTGTAATATTTTCAGTAAATCCTCTTCTTTCCTGTGGAAGGCCGCACAATCCCCTCATTATTTTTCTTCCCTGAGGTTGAACAGTGATATACTGTAGAGCAGTTAGGCATCATTTGAACAGTGGCATCCTGGAAGTCATTATCTGTATAGCTTTTCTATTAAAGAAGGGGAGAGAGCAGCTATTCTCCAAATGTACCATTGGGAGTAGAAGAGTTAGTCTTAGGGTGACCAGATGTCCCGATTTTATAGGGACAGTTCTGATTTTTGGTTCTTTTTCTTATATAGGTGCCTATTACTCCACACCGCCATCCTGATTTTTCACATTTGGTGTCTGGTCACGCTAGTTAGTCTAACCCAATGGTTTTCAAACTTTTTTTTTCTGGGGACCCAGTTGAAGAAAATTGTTGATGCCCATGACCCAACAGAGCTGGGGCAGAGGGATTTGGGGTGTGAGAGGGGCTCAGGGATGGGGCAGGGGTTTGGGGTGCAGGAGGGGATCAGGGCTCTGAGCTGGGGTGCAGGCTCTGGAGTGGGGTGGAGATGAGGGGTTTGGAGTGCAGGAAGGGGTTCCAGGTTTGGGGTGGCTCTGGACTGGGGCAGGGGATTGGGATGTGGGCCTCTCTCCGGCAGCTCCTGGTCAGCGGGGGTGCAGAGGCAGGCTTCCCACTTGTCCTGGCACTGTGGAACGCACTGTGCCCTGGATGCGGCCAGCAGCAGGTCTGGCTCCTAGGTAGAGGTGCACAAGTGGCTTAGCATGACTCTCACCTGCAGGCATGGTCCCCCTCCCTCCCACCCCACATCCAGTTGGCTGGTTCACGGCCAACGGGAGTGCAAAGCCAGTGCTTGGGATGGGGGCAGTGCACGAAGCCCCATGGTCCCCCTGCCTAGAAGCCAGACCCACAACGCAGCGAGGTGTCGGAACAGGTAGGCACTAGCCTGCCTTTGCTGGGCAGCACCGCCAGCAGGACTTTTAATGTCCTGGTCGGCAGTGCTGACCAGAGCAACCCAGTGTCTGACATGATGCTACCCAGTGCTAGGTCGCAACCTGAAGTTTGAAAAACGCTGGTCTAACGCATGTTATCAGAATAAAAATCCATCATAACCTCACTAATTACAGTTATTCAGGCATGATGCCAAACCCTTTGTTGAGCAGTAGAAGTTGTATGCTACCTCTTACATTCTGAGAACCGCAGAGATAGAGGATGCTGCTAGCCAGGCGTCTAGACTTGCCTTTGATTGACATGGAGATGGGAGGTGGGGCTTTCATCTGTAACATGTTATTTTAGTAGGGTGGAAAATCCAAAGGACAAAATACTAAAGGAACTGCACAAGAAATAATGCCTTTGTCTGAGCATTTGATTTTCATTGTATTGCTTGTTTTTGTTCTGGAGAATAATTCCAGTGATTCTTTTTCTTTTACATTGCTGTTGTTTTTAGGGTACGGTTACCCCTCCTATGGGTATTCTGCTTATGGAAACATGCCTTTCCACCCAGGCACCACAAAGTCTAGTGCTGGAATGAAACATGGTAAGAAAGAAAATAGCGTAGTTGCAAAAGTAATCTTTAGTTTGCCATCTCTGCTTCACTAATCAGCAATTACTGTTACTACCAGAGTGGTGGAACTTAGTCACTCTAAACTGGACTCAAACAGGATTAAAATATATGTGTAAACACTCACATGTGTTTACTGTGATCACTAAACATCAACATTAGCCAACAGAAGCCCTTGCTGCTGTCCCAAATACCGCAGTTTCCCTCTGATTAAAATAGACAATAATGAGATGGCAAATGCTGACATCTTATTGACGAACTATATATGCTATTGACTGGATTTATTGTTTATAAGCAGCAAAAACTATTTTTCCCAATAAAAAAAATTGGACTTAAAAATTGGCCAATGGACTGTGGCTTTTGTCATTATAGCCCAGTAGAGGCCACTTTTTAAACCTGCAGAATATTCATTTTCCCTGAAAATGAAAAATTCCATTCATCAGAAGAACCGTATTGTGTGATGTCACATGACGTAGATATTACATGAACACAAATGCACAGCAAGATGTATTTGTACATTGGGTAAGCACAATCAGTGGGGTAGATGGTATTAAAGTGACAGCACTCCAGAAAAAGCACTGAGAAGCACCCCAGAGAAAGTTTCTGTGAAGCAAAATTCCTCTTAGAAGTGCCTTATTGCTCTGCGGGGAGAATGATCTGCAATAACTCTTTAAACAATACTGCATGGTCCTTGCTCTTTCCAGTGAGTTGCTCCCAGCTGGCCCTTCTTCTCACTATTGTCTAGCTGGGTTAAGGGAGAGCCACAGTCTGGCCCAAAGTGGCAAACATGCGTGGCCACCTGAAAAATTAGACATATGGAGCCATTTATTTCCAACATCTGTGGGATAAATTGTACGGTCGGTTACATCAATGTCAATCTGGAATAATCCTGTTGGCTTTGGTGGAGATACTGGAGACTTGTAACATTGCAACTGAGATCAGAATTCATCCCTACATTTATTGTTAGACAATTGGTTTGTTTAATTTTGTCCTTTAATATGGGAGTTGGTAAAGTGAAAATCATAAATAACGTTAGAACAAGTTACATTTCTCTATGTGTAATGAACTTCAGTGCAGTGACTCTGTAGCATTTAATGATATAGGTCCTGATCCAGTGCCAAATGAAGTAAATGGGCGTCTTACACTGGGGTGTGAATGAGACCCACAGAGCATTATCATTTGTACAAAAGAGTCACAGTGTCAAAAGACTAATGCTTTTTATTTATGTTGTGAGGACTTTCAAATGATATGGCTGAACAGAATGGAGAAAGCTGCAATAAGCACAATGACAAACCAGATATGAAACATAACAAGAAAGTGGAAATCACAGAGAGCAGTGAGTCCAGAGTTTGTAGCAGTAATAATGAGGAGGAGGATGTTACTTTGCCATGTACAGCTGAAGTAGCTGAAGCAGATTGCAGGTTACAGGGTAAGTGAACAAATCAGTTTGTTTAGAGCCATTTATACGGCTAGTCTCCTACATGGGAGAAGTCTGTGTTAAGGACTGGAAATGCCATGAGTTTCCATCTTTGCAAGGGTGGGACGGTTTAAATTTGCTCCTACTTGGAAATGGCAGGAGATCAGTTTCCTAAACCTGGGATTTCCTAAGATCCATGTATGTCAGTGCTCTCTATGCAGAAGCCTTTATACCTCTGCACTGCCTCCCAGTGACTCTGTGATCCCATTGAAGTCCATAGAATTACACGGGTTGTAAATCAGCAAAAGGTTTGGTCCTTAATATTTAACAGGTTTCATTATATGTATGGAAAGGTGTTATTTCCAGGTATGTAATTGTTGCATCATTGTTCCATGCAAATCTATTTCTAAATTGTGTGTGGAACATTTTATTAAATATTAAATTTAATATAAAATGCATCCATTGCCAAATAAAGAACAAATTAAACAATCCAATCAACATTGCTTCACAGCAAAGTCTTTTATACAAAAAAAAACACAAAAAAACAGAAAAGAGAGAAGGAATGGTTGAAGGAAGTCTTTTTTTACTAGGATAGTAGCCATCTGAAGATTACAAATTTACACCTTTGCCTTGTCAAGCTTCCTTTTGCTGGCAGTCTGATCATTCCATATTTTTAGAGGTCTTGAATGCCTATAACTGGTAATAAGGTTTCAGTCTGGAAGGCTTCAATAAGTGGCATAAGAAGCCACTTATGGAAGGCTTGAATTGAATGCCTATAACTCCCATCACAGTCAACATCTATGAAAACCAGGCCATATATGTTGGATCATTCCCTGGAGACATGCTGTTGGTTGGTTGTTATAATAAAAATGACAGACAAGGAACTTGCTTTTCCTGTCCCATGCATAATACGTTATGTAGCTCTTTGATGCAGAATGCTCCTCCTTTCTGGAATGAAGAAAGGGACATATTATGTTATGCGCTGGTTTCACTATGTGTCATTTACTAGAACAATTAGACAGGCATTGGATTGGGAAAACAAGTTCATGCAGGAATATGGTTTCAGTATTGAAGCCTTCCATAAGTGGCTTCTTGGCACTTGAGAGACCATGTGGTGCCCTAGAAAGAAATTGCTGCTTGCTGGCTCTGAGAGTCAACTCCTGGATTAGTGCAAGAAACAAAAACTAGTAATTGATGAGTGTGCACTTGTGAGAGTGTGATGCTGTCTGTTTCCAGTGAAAGGAAGGGCTTCTTGAATCCAATGGTTGAGTTGTAGACAGGGCATCAGGAAGATAATGATTATTTCTTTATCAATTATACAAAAAGAAAAAGGAGAGAAACAGGGACTCTAATTTGTGTGACGAATATATGCAGAAGAATTGGGTCTGTGAAGTACACCCATTGAACATAATCTCCACAGTTCTGACAACTGAGTTTAAGGGAAATGTATCTTCTCTTATTCCAATGACAGTATAGTAGGCCTTTTTCCGGAGTTCATTATGGCAAACCAATGAGGTTTAGTGTCCTGCTTATACAAAAATCTAGAACAGATTTTGATGAGAAATAGACATGTTGCTTGTGTTGTCCTATCGTGACACACATGTGGGTGTTGACTGTGTTAGCATTAGACACTAAATCTGTTATTTAGTGCTGAGCGGTAGTAATAAATTATAATTGTCAGGCTAATCATGTGGCTACAGGAGCCACTGTCCTCTGTTAGTTGGAATGTTAGCCTGACTCAGGTATAATTATGTAACCTCTAGTGAGTGGCCTACAAAAAGAACACAGTCATTAATACTGACCGCAGTTGAAGAGTCCTTTATCCCAAGTGTTATAGTGTTGTTTTTTACATAGCAAAAGGTCCTAAATTCCTTTCCTCAATGCTTACTTGTGTGTTTTAGCTGGCAACTGCTGTTTTCCTGGCTTGCTCATACTAATTTGTTAGAAGGTCCCATGAAATCTCACTTTGGAATGATTAGGAATGTAGACTGTCTGGTAAAATTGACAGTGCTCTCCAGAATGGTAAATGTGGTTTGAAACTTTCTCTTGCCTCACCCTCTTTGCCATATTCCCATTCATTTGGAGCTGTGGATTTTATTTGGTCAGCAGTTTGTGACTTGGTTCCACTGACGACATACACAAATCTTTCTTTCCTTTTTTCCCATGGAGTTTATTTGGTAATTGAAATTGCAGTGGTTGTGTTGCTTTGGCACTAATCTGAAGCTGTTGTTTAATTTAAAAATGCTCTTTGATCGATCTATGAGAGGAGGAAAGATGGTGTAATCTTGCGGTTAAGATACAGGCCTGGCTGTGGAGACCTGAGCTTCTTGGCTCTACCACAGATTTTCTGTGTGATCTTTGATGTCAGTTAACCTTCCTTTGCCTCAGTCTTCTCATCTATAAACTACACAGGTGACGTGCTGTGAGGCTACATTTATTAATGTTTGTAGAGCAATTTGAAATGCTGAGAATAACGCATAGAAACATGAAGTATTTCAAAGTTCTGTGAGCAGGCTCTCTTCCCAAACTGCTCTCAGATATAATCCATTATTATGCCTAGTCCAAGTTTACCCCCTTCACAGAGTGCAGCTCAAATCTTCTCCACAGATGTGGTTGCTCCTAGGATTCCTCTCCCCTGACTATTCAGCCCAAGCACTAGTTCATCTTTCTAGAAAGCCACTACCTCCATCTTTACATCTGTATGTGGTAATTAGCTGTAGGAGCCTCTGTGAGTCAGCAGAATGTACTTAACAGTATGCGCTTAACATTCTCCAGGCAGAATCAACACTGCTGAATGGTGTGAAGTGCTTCAGGAAAACACTGCCAAGCCTGTTACAAGCTCCCCACCTGTTGTGTTCTGTCTGGACTTTGCACTGAGATAATTTGTAACTCTGATGAACACAGTGATTTGTGTTTCAGATGGTCTGTTCCTGGAGAAGGCAATGCAGCTCGCTAAACGTCATGCCAATGCTCTTTTTGACTATGCTGTCACTGGTGATGTGAAGATGCTACTAGCTGTTCAGCGACATCTGACTGCTGTCCAGGATGAAAATGGTGACAAGTAAGTCTCTACTGGATGAGGCCTGGATTTACTGAGTTGAACATTTCTGTCCGTGATTCCACAGGAATGTAATCAGCTCATTCTTGTCATCCGCTCTTTGGGGTCAGTCATGGATTATTGCGGTAGGAGTTTACTAATCAAATAAATATTTTTCACCGTCACATCCCTACTTGCCCATAGCCTCACCTTTTATAGTCTTCCCTCATTACATCTACAGGAATGTCATTCATTACAATAAATGCATGAAGTGCAGTATTCATTATTACTAATCTAGTTAATTAATGTTTGTAAAGCACCTTTACATTCTTGTCTTTAAACCACTAAGGCACAAAGGACTATTCTTATTATGCACGACCCTTCACTGAGGGTGAAATCCAGCTCAGTGCAGAGGGACTACACAATACCCTGCACTCCATTTAATCTCATATACTAAGCTTAAGGTGCAGTTTGTTGTACGATGAAAAGTGACTTTGTAGAAATAATATCATGGGGTTCCATATTGATTGTGTCTCAGTGAGATCATGCACAATTTTCTCAGTTTTTGTTCCCCTGATCACCGTCGCAAATTTTGTAGACCTAAATTTTGCCTTTGCTTATGCCCATACAATCCCATTGCCTTCAGCTGTTGCACAGATGTAAATGACAACAGAATCTGGCTCTGTAGTCTAAATTTATGTAGTAATCCTGTTTGATCATGTTTGAGTCAAAGGAGAATCCAACTCATTCCTCCTCAGTTGCATTGATTCCACAGTGCTAAAGAGAATAAAATGTAGTGAGGAACCTACTTTTTCAAAACTAAATCCAGCAGATGCAACTCTGAATACAGGCCAAGAGCAAAGCTATTGAATAGGAAGTTACCATGTTGCAGTGGAAACTTTTCAAAGGATGACTGTAAATGGCATGGAGGGCTTGGGCTGGTGATTTCCTCTAAATTGAAGCATAACATGCTCTAGAAGCTGTTCATAGCTGACAGTCTGTAGCTGTCACATGAGAAATTACACATGACTAATACATACTGTCAAGTGTTTTGATAACCTAGTGGGAGGCTGCTATTTTTGTTCCAGTTTCTGTGGAAATGGATTTCAGATTACAGAAAAAGCAAGGAACATTAAGTGTTTCAAAATAGCTAATTTATTATTAGAGACAGTGGTTATTTAAAAGCATTTTGCTTGTCCAATTGTGGGCAATCCAGTGTTTGTTTTGAAGACAACAGGAATAAGAATGAGAAGGAACCAGCAATAAAATTGTTGGAACTTTTGGTGATGACTTTTCTGGGTGAAATGAGTTGTTAGTCTCGGTCCAGTTCCCAGTTAACTTATTGACAGTTTCAGCAAAGGTAAAGATCTGAATGATCCATGGAAAATAAACTACAAAGGGCTGGTTCTCACTAGGGCGGGGGATCGACTGTAGATATGCAATTTCAGCTACGTTAATAACGTGGCTGAAATTGGCATATCTACAGCCGACTTACCTGCTGTCCTCACGGCAGTGGCAGTCGGTGGCGTGCTCCCCCGTCGACTCCAGCTTGCGCCTTTTGGCGAGCTGGAATTACGGAGTCGACGGGGGTGCCGCTGGTGATCGATTTATCGCATCTTGACGAGACGCGATAAATCGATTGCCATAAGATCGATCTCCCTGCGCTAGTGAAGACAAGCCCTTAGAGGCATGGAAGCTTACACTGCTGCCCCCATGCTGTAGCTGTCGTGGGGATAAATAGTAGATTTTAGTCTCTGGGATCTTGAGACCTAGTTCCTTTCCTGAGCGCTCAGCTCAAATATATGCTTCAGAAATGCCATATAAGATAGCAAACTCTTGATGATTGTGGCAACCAGCTTTCCTGCAAGTTGTTTTACAGCCCAGAACTACAGACTGTAGGATCAATGCCCACAGTTTTTCTACTAAAATCCACTGTTAACAAATCTGATTGCCTTTAATAAAAATATGTAACTGATGAAAGTATCTTTAAATGACCCTATAATTTGAATTCTGAGATAAAAATAAAAACAACTTATTTAATAAATTTAGTAATGTAAAGAAAAACAATTGTACTGGATACCCACTATTCTCTGGGTATCTGGCAGCCTTGTGGACCTTGTGCCTCGCACTGTAGTGCCAAAAGATACGTTGTTAAAGCTGTCCACCTTATTAGACCATTCGATGAATTAATGGATTTTTCATGGAATGTATATTCAGCAATTCTTTACAGAGTTAAATACAGTTACAGGGTAGAATAATAATAATAGGAGAAGGAAAGAGAAATAAGGAATAAAGGGCAAAGCAGTAAGTTTGAGCTATGAAAACAGGCAGACTGTCAGTGTTATAAGAAGTCTATTCCATTTAGCAAGAGCGGCAAAGGAGGCAGCTCTTCTATAGGAGTGATGAGACTGTAAGAGGAGGTCAGTGTTAGACAAGTGGAGAAAGAAAGGGAAGTAGCAGAACAGTATTGCCAACCTCAAATGTTTAAAATTAGTGAGCCAGTCCCCATCTCACCCTCAAAATCATGAGATTGGCTTTAAATAGTACATCTATGGGGTGGGGTGTTTGCCCTTCTGGTTTCTGAACTTTTTGGGTGCACTACATTCACTGTTTGAAGCTTTCCTCCACAACCATGAGGACGAGAAACTTTGTTTTTTAATTAAAGCTCAGATTTGCCCTTATTAGAATGACTCCAGGAGCTGGGGGCTTAAGAAGTATTATATATTGCAAGAGACACAGTAAAACCTGAGAGCCAGCCACAGAAGAGAAGTTCAGAAATTATACCAGAGCAAGTCCAGGCAGAATTTCAAAACAAGGAGGACAGTTTTGAACTGAATCTGGAAATGAACAGAGGGGCTATTAAGGTATTTTGCGGTTTGGGTGATAGGATTGTACTTCTTTGATACTGTTACAATGTTGAGAGAGCTGTGTTTTGAAAGTAGAAAATGGAGTTATAATAGTCTGAGTGGTCTTGTCTTATGTGGTCACTTACATATTAAAGGGTTTTTCCCTTGGGTGTGACATCTCCAGCTAACTTTGAGTCTGGGGGTCCTTAGTCACCTTTGTTTATGAAAATGAAGACAAGAAAAAAATGACAAAGTTGGGGAAATCCCCATGGGAAAATCTGCATTAGTTGAACAGAATCCTGTGGAAATTCTGTGTGCAAGTTCTGAAAGGGTGAAACTTTTCATGTGCTTTATGCTTCTAAAACAGTGGTGGGCAACCTCCGGCCCATGAGCCATAGATTTCCAACAACTGTTCTAAAATATTCCGGGCTGTTTAACACTCTGTAAATCACCGTCTCTATGATCCAAAACTTGTTATAAATAATACTAGAGTTGGAGTCACATTTACACTCATGCCGTCACAATCTCTCCCACTAGTTCTGTGCTAATTTTTAATTAAAATTAACAACAAGGTTTTTGATTGAGAGGGAGGGAATAATCTTGTTTGTGCAATACACTGTCTTTTTAATCCCATTCTATTTTGTGCACTAAGACAGGTATTTAATCCTTGGATTTCAGATGTGAAACCTCATTTCCACTGATATCAATAGAATTAGGTACCTAAATATACCTTTGAGGATCTGGACCTTAGAGCCCAACTGAGCTGCCATGACAATAAATGGAAAAACACCTGTTGTTGTCGGTGCGAGTTGGATACAAACCTTATTGAAAATTGTTTGATTTTTGCAATTAAAGTGAATTTGGTTTTGTTTGGTTTCATTTCAGTGTCCTTCACTTAGCAATTATCCACCTTCATTCTGAGCTGGTGAGAAATCTCTTAGAAGTGGTGCTTGATTTTAATTCTGACGACATCATCAATATGAGAAATGACCTTTATCAGGTATGCCAAAATGCAGTGATAAAGGGTGTTAATCATTCAACTGGTAACAGAAATTTTCTGCAACTTATTTTTTCCTTTTATCCATCACTCAAAACCCAAGTAAAACTATAATTCATAGCTGGTGGGACACAATGACAGACTTAAAGGCGGTAACAGAGGGTGCACACACTCATTGGTGCATATGTGTAACTTCAATCATTGTTACGGAATATGTGTTTATTGTTGAACAGAACCGTATTTTATCTTGTTTTCTGTTCAGTCCCTATTTACCAGGCTTCTCTGTTTCTAACTTAGTGATATCAAATATGGTGTGCAAACCTTGTCAACATGTTTTGAGCTTTCAAATGTCATACTCCTTCAGGCTGGCGGATCAGTTGCTGGGTCACATATAGGCAGAAGGGGGCATGTGTAACAAATAATGCACTTTATAGTAGCCACTTCAAGTCAGTATCAGCACCCAGAAATTGAGCCCCCCTTTCCTTTCGTCGTTCACATGCGCAAAGAAAAGAGATGATCAACCCCATACTCTCTTCATTTAGAGAAAAATTGTTAGGTCCTAGAAGTATGAGCCTGAGATTTTCACATTTCCAGCCCAATCATGTTCTGAAAGAACTGTGGAAATCCTCCTATAACATGTCTCTTTCCATATCCCCTACTATAAACACACCAGGTCTATGCCTGCCAGGAAAAAGGCATAAGACTCCCCTGGTAGAGGTGTACCAATGGTATCAAGAAAGAAAGGCAGACATGGCTCAGGCAATGTTACTGTTTTATCTAACTCTGCTCAGAGCTGCACCACTAAAGTGTTTCAGGTCTGTTTTTTCCCTGTGTAGATAAGCCAAAGGGCTTGATTTTTTTCACTGACTTGCACCTTTTGTAGCTGTTTTCACTAGTGTAAAATGAGTCTAACGGCAGTGTAAATGAGTGGGGAATTCTGGCTTGGTAGCGTTTTACACCCACTCCTTTTCTATGGGTAGAATGGCTATACAAGAAACAAGGCGGTAGTAGGTATCAGGTTCTCAGCATCTACAATCCCTGTGTAAGCCTTCAGTGTGTCCTTAGAGTGGGCATTTTGTAAACCAAAGGCTGGAGAGGGTGTAATACTTTAAATCTACAGTATGGGCTGGGACTTGTATTGACAATACAAATATAGTGGAAATGGATTTATACATGTACTCCAAAAATAATTAACAACTCCAGACATATTTCTGTACTTATAGTTGGTGACATTCACAAACAACTCTAGCCTCACCCCCATAGTTTACATTATCACTAGACTCTTGGGATGGAATTAATCATTTTTTATGTATAGTTGAATATACACTATTCCCTAATATAGTAATCAGAACATGAAGTTGCATTTGGATTTGATTTTGCTATATTATATTAATTATATTATATTATATTTTATATTTATATTATATATTGTATCATATCATATTATATTTATATTTTTTAAGGCTCAGGGTCTGATTTTCCTCACTGTAAGAAGGCTCTCTGTACAAATACAATAATATTTGTAAAAAAGGTTCAGCATGACGCTGTTTATCCATCAGAATGTTACTACTGCAATATACAGTCCCTCCTTTTGAAGTATGAACACAAATCTTAGTTAGAGGTAGTAAAAACCTTGAAGTCTAATGTTGGTGTTGCAGCTGATAGCATTGTCATGCTAATGGAGAACATGCAAATTATATCACCTACCTAGATGGACATTATATAAATGCAACATTTTCTGTGCTTTGTCAGTTTTTAAAAAGAAAACAGCAGATTTACGTGTAATGTCCCTAGTCATTTTAAAGGATTTAGGGGACATAGCCATGATGTTTTTCCTAGAAATAGAATCAGCAGAGAGGTTCAGCTGCACATGGCAAGGCTGGATTTGGGTTTATAGTCCCTGTGTCACACAGAACTCAGGCAAGTTCTGGGTCCCAGCAAGCACAGGGAATGCTTTTAGGCCAGAGAATCCACTTCCATGTGGATCCTTTCACTTCCTCAGTCCTCCACCCTGTGCAAGTCCCTAAAAGCTCAACTCCTTTGTCGGGACTATAGGGAGTGGATTTGCCTCTTAGAACCCAGTCCTTGCACACCCAAAGCTCCCATTGACTTCTGGGAGTTTTGAGAGCCTGAGAAATGAATGATCAGGCCCTTACTCTGAATGCTGATACTGAGCTATGGGGCTTTTATGACCTTTAAGTACAAGTATGAATCGTGTTCACAGTTCAGTGGAAGGAAATATATACTAGTTTGCATCTAGCATTTCAATTATCGTAGTACCTTTTTTGTGTAAGAATAAAGCATTAAAATTATGGATCACCCTGAGTAATTTTTAAGAGGTTTCTATGAAAATGACACACATGTTGCTCACTTTCTTGTTGTTACTTCTCCCTGCCTTTTCTAGACACCATTGCACTTAGCAGTTATCACAAAGCAGGCAGATGTGGTAGAAGACTTGCTGAGGGCTGGAGCTGATGTCAGCCTTTTGGATCGACATGGCAATTCTATCTTGCATCTAGCTGCCAAAGAAGGCGATGACAAGATTTTAAATATACTCCTTAAGCATAAGAAGATATCTCCAATGATCAACCATTCAAATGGGGAAGGTATGGAAGGATCACAGCGACTTTTCATATTATTTCTTGGACAAGCATATTAATTATGCTTCCAGTTCCACATGCAGGGCCAGTAAGACAGAATTGCAGGGTCTCAATGTTTGGGGAGATGATGGTGTTTGGAGGAAAGATTTAGGTTTAGTAGGAACCTTTTGGGAAGAAGGAACCTATATAGGAAGCATGGGCTCCACCTAAACCAAACCAGAACCAGATTGCTGGCATGTACAATTTAAAAAGCTATAGAGGAGTTTTTTAACTAAGGGCTGAGGCAAAGCCAACAGATATGAAGGAGCACACAGTTGAGACAGACACATCCCTTAGGGAAGGATTTATTAAAGAGGATACTCTGTATCCTAATAAAGAGGAGATTATAGAAGTTGATAAAATACAGTTAAGAACTAAAGAGAAACAGTCAAACAAAAAAAGTCCCATTCAATTACATCACATGAAGGCAGAAAATTAAATGTTGACAAATTTTATAAATTCTTCTATACACGTTCAAGAAATCTCAATAGTAAGGTGGGGAACTTGAATGCCTGCTATTAAATGAGAATATTTATATAATGGGCATCACAGAAAATTGGTAAAATGATGATAATTAATGGGACATAGTAATACCAGGGTACAAAATATATAGGAATGAGTAGGTTGCATTGGTAGGGGGTCGGGGCACTCTAAGTGAAAGAAAGCATAGTCAAAAATAGTAAACATCTTAAATAAATCAAACTGTATCATAGAATCTCTACGGATAGAAATTCCATGTTTGAATAATAAGAGTATAGCAGTAGGAATATACTACCAGCCATCTGATTGTAATTGTCAAATGCTCAGGGAGAACAGACAGGTTACAAAAACAGAAAACCTAGTAATGATGGGGGATTTCAACTATCCCCATATTACATTAAACCTCAGAATAGGATGTAGTTATAAAATTTCTAGACACCATTAATGGTTGCTTCTTGGAACAGCTAGTTTTGGAACCCATAAGTGGGGAGAGACAATTCTTGATTAGTTCTAAGTGGTCGACAGAATCTGGTCAAGAGGTGACTATAACTCAACCTCTCCGTAATGACAACCATAGTGTAGTTAAGTGCAACATCCTTGTAGGGGGGAAATACCAACAAAACCCACCACAGTAGCATTTAACTTCAAAAAGTACAACTACAAAAAAATGAGGAGACAAATTAAACAGAAATTAAAAGGAACAGTGACAAGGGTGAAATGCCTGAAAGCCGCATGGGAACTTTTAAAAAACATCATAATAGAGTCTCAAACTATCAGTATACCCCAAATCAGTAAATGAACCAAAAAAATGCTACCATGACTGCACAACAGAGTAAAAGAGGCAGTTGGAGAAAGAAAGGCATCTTTTAAACATTGAAAGTCAAATCCTATTGAGGAAAATATAAAGGTACATAAACTCTGGCTATTTAAATGTAACATTATAAGTAGGCAAGCCAAAAAAGAATTTGAAGAGGAACTAGCAGAAGACACATACATTTATAGCAAACATTTTATTTAAGTACATCAGAAACAAAGTCTGTCAAACAGTCAGGAGGGCCACTGGGCAGTCAAGGTGGTAAAAGAGCACTCAAGGAAGACAAGGCCATTGAAGCGACGTTAAATGAATTCTTTTCATCAGTCTTCACTGCGGAGGATGTGATGGAGATTCCCACACCTGAGACATTTTTTTTTTTAAGATGACAGATCTAAAGAACTGCCCAAAATTGAGAGTCAATACAGCAGGTTTTGGAACAAATTGATTAATTAAACAATAGTGAATCGCCAGGACCAGATGGTATTCCCCCAAGAGTTCTGAAGGAACTCAAATATGCAACTACAGAACTACTAACTGTGATATATAACCTATCGCTTAAATCACCCTTTGTATCAGATGACTGGAAGATAGCTAATGTAATGCCGATTTTTAAAAAAGTCTTTAGAGGCAATCCTGGCAATTATAGGCTGGTAAGCCTAACTTCAGTACCAGGCAAATTGTTAGAAGCTATGTAAAGAAAAGAAAGATCAGACACATAGATGAACATAGTAGGTGGAGAAGAGTCAACATGGCTTTGGTATAGCAACATCAATTTATTAGAATTCCTTGAGAGGGTCACTAAACATGTGAAGAAGGGTGATTAAGTGTATAGTGTACTAGGACTTTCAGAAAGCCTTTGACAAAGTTCCTCACGAAAGGCTCTTAAGCAAAGTAGGCAGCTCTGGGATAAGAGGAAAGGTCCTCTTACTAATCAGTAACTGGTTAAAAGATAGGAAACACTGAGTAAGAATAAACAGTTTTCCTGGTGGAGAGAGGTAAACAGTGGGGACCCCAAAGGTCTGTATTGGAACCAGTTCTGTTCAACATATTCATAAACAATGTGGAAAAAGGGGTAAATGGTGAAGTGCCAAAGATTATTAATGATACAAAATTACTCAAGATAGTTAAGTCCAAAGCAGACTGTGAAGAGATACAAAGGGATCCCACAAAACTGGGTGACTGGACAACAAAATGGCAGATGAAATTCAGTGTTGATAAATGCAAAGTAACATACATTGGGCATGATGGACCATTGGTCTGACCCAGTATGGCCGTTCTTATGTTCTTACATTCTGATTTTTAATACATATTACAAAGGTGGATAAACTTTGTACTAGTGCCGTTCATAGCTATCTTCACTGCTCACAGTTTTCTGCTCTTGTTTTCTCTCTCACAAACACACAGAGGCAAGAGAGAGAAAATAACAAAACATATTTTTGTATATATTCATTTTATATGTATTCAAATGAAGTGTTATAAAAACTTATTACCACAATGTTTCCATATTTGTCACTCTTCATATGTATTTTGTTCTGTAGGTCTCAATGTGATTCACATGGCAGTGATGGCAAATAGCATACCTTGTCTCAGACAGATGATTGCTGCTGGAGCTAACATCAATGCTCAGGAACAAAAGTCCGGGCGAACTGCATTGCATCTGGCTGTCGAACAAGAGAACATCTCTGTGGCAGGCTCCCTTCTCCTTGAAGTGAGCGCCGTTTGGGCATAGTTGTTTTTTGCAGTTCATTTCTCTTAGGAATTTATCATAAAACTTTCTTAAATAGCAAAGAGCTTCTTGATTTTGCTGCTAACCCTGGCTGGTAGAATGGCAAACAAATGCTATAATAATGGACAATAATAGTAATAATTTATTTGTTTAGCACTGATAGTGAGCTTGGTGCAGCGCCTGAGGAATTTACAGTCCAAACTCCAGATCCTGCAAAGACATGTGCACATGCTTAATGTGTACTCTGAATTATCCTTTGAATCTAATGGAATTACACACTAGTGTAAAGTTAAGCATATCATCTTTGTAGAGTTGGGGCATAAGCAGACACACAAGATAGAGAACATTGTGTGTGTGCGTACACCCATGCACATATACTTAATCATATCCTCTTCCCATTCAAGAGCAAAATTCCAGTTGATTTCAGTGGACCCATGGTTTGGACCCATAATAGAAATAGGATAGAATTATAGAAGATTAGGCTTCGGGCGGTCAGGGCTTTGTCCAACAGGGTCTTAAAATCTCTAAGGATGGAGATTCCACCACCTCCCTAGGTAACTCATTCCAGTGCTTCACCATTAATATCACATTGGGTACAAAGTTTAGGCTTTTGAATAACTTATATCATCTATCTGATCCTTCTTGGATTATGTACTGTGCCTAATATCTGAGTACATAAATACCATCTTTTCATGTATACAGAGAAGTAATTTATTTATTATATTTTTCCAACTCCTTTTGTTCAGGGCATGATTAAAGGTTTTATGTGCATAGGGATAGAGGTGCTTATTGCATGGTTACGGTGTTTATGCAGACATGAGGCTCCAGCTGTATTCTCTCCCCGGGTAGAGTTACTTTTCTATTTCCTTCCTCATTAAAATTTTAGGGTGATGCAGATGTTGACAGTACTACATACGATGGAACAACTCCACTTCACATAGCAGCTGGAAGGGGGTCTACAAAACTGACAGCCCTTCTCAAAGCAGCAGGTATGAGGGGTTGGAATTATTGTGGAGAGTACATTTCTACTTGAATGAAAATGTCACTTATTGCTAATTGAGAATTTAGACTTGAAGCTTGGAGCTTTCTCTGTTGGGCACAAGGGACTCATTAATGAAGGTCCCTTTCCCTCCCACCCTTTCGGCCAGTAGAAATTCAGTGTGTTAGAAATATGAGGAACTAATTCTATGGGGTATAAAGGGAGTTGTTGTTAGTGTGGCTCTTTACCTCTATCTACTGGCTAAATTATGATGTTAATACCTGGGATTGGAAATGGGCTCAATCTCACAAGCAAATAACCTCATATGAGGTTCTGAGCTGTGTTTTATTCCTAGCTTTCTGTATCTGAAGAGATTTTTCCCTGAATGCTTCAGTATTACATTAGTTTGCTGCTGGAATGCCTGAAGAGTAAAAAAGAGAGAGACCACTGAAATCTCACCACAGTCTCTTATCCTCCGAACAGCCTGGAGAATGGCCCACTTTTAGTGATGCAGATTTTTATCCAGTTTTGATTTTTTTTATCTTTCATTTTATACTATGATGTTTAGCAGGATACTATTTCTCTCTGCCTCACCTCAAATCTCTAGCAAGGCTAGTGTTACAGCCGTACCTGTTTTTTGGGATAAAAACCCAAACCTCCCTATTAATTCAAGAGCAGGACAGCACTCACTGCCTACCATTCTTTGATTTTTCTGTCTGATAGTCTATAGAGCACGGGTAGGCAGGCTTGTCAGGGCTTTGAATCCAGCCCATGGAATTGCCACCCTCATGGCTCTGTGGACCCCGTGCCACTCCTGGAAGCAGCCGGCATCACGTCCCTATTGCCCTAGGTGGGGCAGAGTGCTCTGTGTGCTGCCCTCGCCTGTAGGCACTGCTGCCCACAGTTCCCATTGGCCAGGAGTAGGGAACCACGGCCAATGGGAGTTTCAGGGGAGGTACCCACAGGCATGGGCAGCGCGTGGAGCCCTCTGTCCTTCCCTCTTCCAGGGCCGCAGGGATGTAGTGCCGGCCACTTCCAGGAGCAGCACAGGGCCACGGCAGGCAGAGAGCCTGCCTGTGTGCCATTCCTACGCCGGAGCAACTCTAGGTAAGTGGCACCGGGCTAGAGCCTGCACCCCTCCTGCGTCCCCGCCCCCTGCTGCACACTTCTGCAACACAATCCCCTGCCCTGAGCCCCTTCCCACACTCTGCATTCACTCCTGCACCTCAACTCCCTGCCCTGAGCCCCCTCATACACACCGCACCCGTCCAGTGCCCCAACCCCTTGCCCTGTGCCCCTTCCTGCATACTGCCCCTCTTCCCACAACCTGCACTCCTTCCCGCATCCTAACCCCCTGGCCCAGCCCTACATTTCCCCCCACAGATGTGGCCATCCCATATCACAATTCACCATACACACATTTATTTTTCGTGATCTAAGCTCATAATTTGGAAGCCAGAAACTCCCAATTTCTTATCCCAGTTCTGATGTGTTCCTATCCCAGTCCTTCTGTGGCCTTGGACAAAGTGTTTAACCTTTCTTCCTCTATTTTCCCCCTTTGTATAGCGGGGATAATTCTTACCTCAAAGGTATGTTGTGAGGCTTAACTTTTTAGCTCATAGTTGCAAAAGCATTTTGAAGGTGAAAAATGCTCTTTGGTGTTATGTACTTGTATAAAATATATTTATTTATTTTGCTTATATCCGTTCATCAAAAGTGTATGAAATAGCATTTTCCATTTAAAATCTAGAGACAAATTGTTTAAGTGAAATGATCCCATGCTAATGTCTTTGGTACAAAGGTGTGTAATGAGACCTCTTTCCCCCTCCCTCCAAATACGACATAAGTTGGCATAATTGATTATGACCCAATGTAGTGAAGTCTTTGGAAAGCCTTTAGTTGTTATGCTCTGTAATTCTCCAGGTGCAGATCCTCACATTGAGAATTTTGAGCCCTTGTTTGACTTAGAAGACATGAGAGACAAAGACAGTGAAGATGAAGGAATCGTACCTGGAACAACACCTTTGGATATGGCCTCCAGTTGGGAGGCAAGTGATCTGTGTGTTTTATTTAGACAAACACAAAAAACTCACAACCCCTTTTTGTTTAATGTGAGGAGGAAGGTACATGATTGACAACTAGTGGCACATTTTGCAGTCATTCATTCACTGAAGACCTTGTTCATTAGGAAAGTCCAAGGAACTGCACTGTGTTCACAGATCAGAGCTCTTGACACAGCTCACTGACTGCGTCCACTGCTACAATGCTTTGGTTCTGTTTTTTGAAGAGCATTGCTTCATGAGGAGTCCTGGGTAACTTGTCACTGCTCAACTGATGCCGGCGGCTGTGCAGTCACTGTGGCTGGAGCGATCTATGTTGTCTTGGAAGGGGATAGGAAAAGGACAAATTAGGTTACTGGGCTTCAGCCAGTAAAAATATTAATAGACTTCAAACTCTTGAAATGTCATGCTTGAGACTTCAGGATGAAAAACAAACTATAGAGTTTGGCTGAAAGGATTGTGTGTTCCAATTCATCATGAATCCTTTTCGGGGAATCAGTCCATCCCTAAAATCTGTATGGGGCACCTTTCATGGGTATTTGTGTCATGAGTTCTTCATGCTCCCATTTTATAGCATCCCATTTTAAAATGTTAGATAACCCCCAGATTTTCAAATGTGGCTCTCTTTTAAATTAGGCCCCTAAATCTGTATTTTGGCAACTGCATGAGTGGGCCTTATTTTTCAGATATGATGAACACCGGTAGTTTTCTTTGGGTGTTCTGACAGCACAGCCAGAGGGTGTGATTGTAGACAATGCAGTCATACCTCCTGATTGTATTTAGACAGCCCCTGTGGCTTCAGTGGGAGTTGTAAATATTCAGCACCTCTGATAATCTAGCCACCTTGTTCAGGTGCTTAAACATGGATTTAGGAGCCTAACTTTAGGCAGCCACATTTGAAAATTTGATGCATAATTTTTGTTTTTAATTATTAGTTTTCTTGGGTGCAGGTTACTGTGCTTGGTGGATTTTTCATCTCCTTTAAAGACTCTCTGGACCTTGGGAACAGTTGATATTTGCCAGATGAGTTACTTACAGAAGGCAATCTCTCCCCATTTCCCACTTGGGCAGAGGCACCGCTTCTCTGTAGCACTTCTAGTTCTGCTCACCCTACAACAAGAAAAAAATGTGGCTGCTGATCTATAAATACATAAAGTATGGAGCATTGTAAACTTTAGGGTTGGATTTGATGAAATGCAGGCTAAAGACCAAGCTTCTTCCAAACATTGATGCTAATTTTTAATAATTAATTACTTCTTTTCCCACACTACAGGTATTTGACATATTAAATGGCAAACCCTATGAATCAAAGTTGGCTTCTGATGACTTACTGTTGCAAGGTAAAGTATTCAAAAAAGAAAAGCTCCAATAATACCCATTTAGTAACTGATGAGTACTGACAATATGCTCAGACCACAGAGGAGAACCAGCTTGCAATATAAATAATAGGACAGGGATAGCCATGTCATGCTGTCTGGAGTGGCTGACGACCTTGAGTGCCAACCTCAGGGCAGATTGTCAAGAAGCAGGGCAGAGACTCCAAACTGTCTGCATGTTCTAGAATTAGCTTTCACCAACCTAGTAACAAATGGAACCCCCTGAAGCACTATAACAGTCTTACCAGACAAGCTGGACTTAGTGATGGTTGGTTGCTGTACACTGAAGATCACAAAATATTTAGATTGCTTACAGTTGCAGGAGACCTGTCCCTTTGACCCGGGTCAAATTGTACCTTAGATCTCTCACCAAAGGCAATGCTTGTAGCCAGTCCTGTGACAAATTAACTAAAGATTTATTAACGAGGAAAGAGAAATGAGAGAGTTAATACAAGGTTAAAAAAGACAAACGTATATACACAAATGAGTTACAGTCTATGGTTTTAAAAGATGACTGAGTTGTTGTAATCTGCCAGCTCTGAATATCTCTCAGGGCTAACCCAGGATGACCCTGAGGGTCTCTGCTTTTGTTTCATAGCTCCAGCTCTGTAAGAGTCCAAACAGCAAAAGAGAGATGAAAAATTTTCTTGTCAGCTATTTTTATGTCCTTCTTCCAGAACTCAAGCTGATGGGATGAGTCCTTTTGTACGTAGCCTTTTCTTTGGTGAGAAGGGGCAATTAGCAAAGTCTTTGTATTGTGATGTCCTACAATGACCCATATAGTTTTGATAGACCTTTTTGATGCTTAGAAGACAGTCCCTTCTGACTAGGTTCATACTTCCAGAGCAAACAGTTTTTTACAGTCATAAAGCAAAAATATATATAGATATAGATATATTACTTTGTAGCATGTGATAAGGATGTTATAAGTGAGATTAATGCATTCAGCAACTTACAGGCAATTCATAAAATCTAAGCACATTGTTATAAGTGCAATACCCATCTTAACCATACTAACACAAAGATGAAGCAGACTGGTTTCCAGTGCTCAGCTGATGCGTAAACCGTTGGCAAGAGCAGGCATCTGGTCTGCCAACATCACAAGCCATACATCGGAAATGCCACTGCTAGTAGAATAAATATGGTTCTTTTTATAGTCGTATGTTATTTCTGACTTTGGAATTACAACAAGACATAGTCCACATGCTCACTGTTCTGCTACAGTGTGAGTAAATATATGGAGTAAATACTTTCATGTCTACCAATCACTTATTAATTAAACAGTTTGCCTCTGCTTAGGGGCCAAAATGTGACTGTGATTGCACAAATAGGTGCATGCTTTATGCATATAATAGACGTGGTTTATTTCTCTGTTTTGCCAGGAGATATGAAAAAATTGAATGAAGATTCCAAGCAGCAGCTTTACAAGTTACTAGAAGTACCAGATCCAAACAAAAACTGGTATACACTGGCACAAAAGTTGGGTCTGGGAATACTTAGTAATGCCTTCAGGTTGAGTCCTACCCCAGCCAAAACTCTGCTGGATAACTTTGAGGTAACTCTCTTTTAAAAAAGATGTTCTAAAGCACCAAGGGAACACCAGGTCATATGTGCACATGCAACTGCCCTCGGTAATGTTCTCCTGCATGGATAGATGACACCACTCTTAATTTTGTAACAAATCTCCCACAGTGATATGTATATGATTTTCCTTTCCGTTTTGTTGTAGGTTTCTGGTGGTACGGTGAAAGAGCTGCTCGATGCCTTGAGACTAATGGATTACACAGAAGCAATTGAAACCATTCAGAAAGTGCTCTCCATCCCATTAAACCAGTCTAGCAGTGAGGATAATGCTGTGAAGGCTCCTCCATCATCACCATCTGCCTTCTGTGTCAAAGAAGAGACGGGTAAGATAGATAATGTGTTTTGAAAAGTGTTTTCCAGGAAGTTTCATGTGATTCTGATACATTTCAATCCAGCTGCCTTTGCACAGAACAGCCCTACTCAGTTGCCTGTCTGGGAAGTACTAAAATATGGGAGGGTTTCTCATTTTACACTTGCCAGGCCTAATAGTGAGGGAAGATGAATGGAAGTTGAGCATATAGCAGTGACTCAGGGCAAGAGTTATATTAATCTGTTTTCATAAAATAGGTATTTGCCATGTCATAGGTATTACAGGCGTGTCACATCTTGCATTAGGGTTCCGTTCTGCGGTTACTGTGTAAAGCGGAAACCACATATAGCCAGAACCCATTGACTTCAATGGGAGGCAAAATTGCACCCCCTGCAGGAAGTTTTTTTTAAAAAAATTCTCCTTTCTTTTTTTGTTTTTGCGGACCGCGTAAAGCGGAAATCACGTACGTTGAATCAGCGTAAGATGCGACATGCCTGTAATTCATGTTTGCCAGCAGCAAGGGACTAGTTAGTCTCATTTGCCCATGACTGAACATACGCTCTGTCATAGAATCATAGAATATCAGGGTTGGAATGGACCTCAGGAGGTCATCTAGTCCAACCCCCATGCTCAAAGCAGGACCAACACCAACTAAGTCATCCCAGTCAGAGCTTTGTCAAGCATGATGTTAAAAACCTCTAAGGAAGGAGATTCCACCACCTCCCTAGGTAACCCATTCCAGTGCTTCACCACCCTCCTAATGAAAATTTTTTTCTTAATATCCAACCTAAACCTCCCCCTCTGCAACTTGAGACCATTACTCCTTGTTCTGTCATCTGGTACCACTGAGAACAGTCTAGATCCGTCCTCTTTGGAATCCCCTTTCAGATAGTTGAAAGCAGCTATCAAATCCCCCCTCATTCTTCTTTTCTGCAGACTAAACCATTCCAGTTCCCTCAGCCTCTCCTCTTAACTCATGTGCTCTAGCCCCCTAATCATTTTTGTTGCCCTCTGCTGGACTCTTCCCAGTTTTTACACATCCTGCTTGTAGTGTGGGGACCAAAACTGGACTCAGTACTCCAGATGAAGCCTCACCTATGTTGAATAGAGGGGAATAATCACCTCCCTCAATCTGCTGGCAATGCCCCTACTTATACAACCCAAAATGTTGTTAGCCTTCTTGGCAGCAAGGGCACACTGTTGATTCATATCCAGCTTCTCGTTCACTGTAACCCATAGGTCCTTTTCTGCAGAACTGCTGCCTAACCATTCGGTCCCTAGTTTGTAGCAGTGCATGGGATTCTTCTGTTCTAAATGCATCCTTGTTGAACCTCATCAGATTTCTTTTGGCCCAGTCCTCTAATTTGTCTAGGTCCTTGTATCCTATCGCTACCCTCCAACATATCTACCACTCCTCCTTGTTTAGTGTCATCTGCAAACTTGCTGAGGGTGCAGTCCACGCCATCCTCCAGATCATTAATGAAGATATTGAACAAACCCGACCCCAGGACCAACCCTTGGGACACTCCACTTGATACTGGCTGCCAACGAGACATGGAGCTGTTGATCACTACCCGTTGAGCTCAATGATCTAGCCAGCTTTCTATCCACCTTTATAGTCCATTCATCCAGCCCATACGTCTCTAATTTACTGCCAAGAATACTGTGGGAGACCGTATCAAAAACTTTGCTAAAGTCAAGGAATAACACATCCACTGCTCTCCCCTCATCCACCAAGCCAGTTATCTCGTCATAAAAGGCAATTAGGTTAGTCAGGCATGACTTGACGTTGATGAATCCACGCTGACTGTTCCTGATCACTTTCCTCTCCTTTAAGTGCTTCATAATTGATTCCCTGTTCCATGATTTTTGTATCATTGTCCAGCCTCTCCTGTGTTTGTACAAAACCCCTCAGTTTTCTTTTATTAGTTTTTTCCTGTGATCTTGATTGGACTTAAGTATTTTGACTTTATTAACTGCTAATCAAAGTAGTTAGGCTATACAGCTTGATATTACAATTTAAATAGTTGCCAATTCTACAGCACTTGTCATCTACAGATTTCAGGTGGGTAATGCCATTTAGCCCCATCTTATCAGTAGGGAAACAGAGGCATGGAGGTAAAATGAATTGTCTTTGGTCACATAATGAGTCAGTTTCAGAACAAGGAATAAAAATCATGTTTTCTCACACCCAGTCTACTGCCTTATTCATTGACCAACACTGCCTCCGTAGACCATGTACAGTATATACTGACACGCAAGATAAACCAGTCAGGTTTCTCTTCCCTCGCCTTTTTATAGTGCCATTCATTTGAGACTGCATGCCTATATATATGCTATATAAGAGCTAGGTATATTCTCTCTATGTTCCTGAAGAATAAATCTAAATTGGCAGCACCAACAGTGAAAGAGCTTTGCCACTTAGCCACATTAATAAGCCACTCCTTATTCATTGATTTGAAAATATGTTCTAAAGAGTTAGTAATTTAAGATCTTAAAAATTCCAAAATGTGCTTAATGGTCTCTTTTAATCGCCTCAGGACCTTTGTTGCCAGCTTTATAATGATGATGGGTCTCTGTGCCTTAAGCACCTTCAACTGAGGAGACATAACTCACATAACCATCAGTTATTCCTTTGTAGATCTTGTATAGATGGCAACTGTCGCTGAACTTTTCAGATTTCCTACTCATCTTAACTAGATTTAAATTATTTAAGTACTTTGACAATCCATCCTTTGTTCTTTCATGTTAAGATGTGTTAATAGCAAAGAGGCCGCAAACCTGGAGATTATAGTTCAGCAATAGTTTGAACTTCTAAGATCCAGAATACCTGTTTCCTGGTAATGAGCACACTCCTTTGGGCAGTGCCAGTGTGAGGATAGTAGTAACTTTTATGGATCGATATGGCTGCTAGTTATTCTGCATGAGATCACGCTTAAATACCAGGCGTCTAACCCAGCGATTCTCAAAGTGGGGGTCACGACCCCTCGAGGGGTCACTGGGCGCCTTCTGAGGGGTCACAAGTCCCTGTGGCCGCCGAGAAGCCGCCGAATTGATTACTTCCGTATTCGGTGGCTTTTCAGCTGACATACCGAGCCCTGTTGGGAGAGCTCAGCATGTCCGCCGAAAAGCCACCGCGGAATGCGGAAGTAATCAATTCGGCAGCTTTTCGGCGGACACACAGGGGTTGCGCCAAGAAGCTGCTTCTAAAAAAAGGGTCATGGTTCTTGGAAGTTTGAGAACCGCTGGTCTAACCCTATCCATCCTCCCACCATTGATACCCATTTTTGGCCACTAAACAACTCTGCAGACTCAATGAAGCATAGTGTTATAGAAGGGTATCAAAGTAGGCAGGCTTTGGTCAGTTCCTGAGCAAAAACTACTAACACCTTCCTACTGCAGTACTGAACCCAAAAATTGCAGTATTTTGATTGTGCTTTACAAGTGCCTTTGTCTATTGGACTGTATTTCTCATGACTCTTGAGGACATTCAAACTAGCTTAGAATGTTTTTAGTGCAGGATGAAAAACAAATATGTATTCTTTTCTGTTTTCTTTCTCAGGTGAATTTTATAATGTAAAATTACAAGACAATGAAAGCATGTGTGATAGCGGCGTGGAGACCTCCTTCCGCAGACTTAGCTTCACTTATTCTGAGTCCCTTAACAGCAAGTCATCGATAACACTTAGCAAAATGACCCTGGGATATGGACAAGAAGGCTCAGTTCAAGGCAAAATGTAACCAGCTAGCAACATACAATTATATGAACCAACATGAGTGTTAAAATTATGCCTGTATAATTCTGTCCAGCAGAAGTGATTTTACAACGAAAAGTGCACTGGAAAATACTTGTCTGAAGTGGTCAAGATTTGAAAACATGACTCATGAACATTGCTTCTTTCTTTGTTTCTTAAGTATCGGTAGAGTTTTGTTTATTTACAAGCAGTATAGTGTTACAAGAACCAGTAACCAGTGCCGCATAATGCATAGAACTGGATGATGTGACTGACTGGTTGCCAGAATTTTCTGTATGGATGGACGTTGCTAGTTCTTGATCCTGTTGAACGCCAACTCATCTTTCATAAAAGATGTACTGCACACAGAGCAATCAGAGGATTCATCTTCTAGCAACCCAGTGTTACAGCACAGTTACATGGAAAGGGGAGCTCATAAAACTGTCAAAGGGATTCCCCTGATGTTAAAGACAAATTGTGGTTTTCTCAATGTAGTCATTGTTGCAATTTTTAAAAACTACAAAAAAGAGATCATGTATATTTCAGTGAATGTATTTAAATTTAACTCTGGTGCCTATAATCATTCAAAACTTTAAAAAGTTTGTCATTTTACTATTGTAAATATTCTTTTTAGATCAATTCCTTTTACAGAGGAAATTTGTCCTTTTTAAATGCTTATTTTTATTTTACTTTTATAATAAAAACAAAATTAAATTAAATCTTTCATCTTCATTGACCATTTTGACTTCCCTTTGTAGAATTTTAGGAAGATGTCTCTTTTTTATTTTTATTTTTTCCTTGTTCACCATTTCGATTATAGGATCTGAGAGCAGATAATACAAGATTAATGTGATTTTTTTTTTGGCATTAAAAATACCTCTGAGGCTGAGAACAATTCCTCTTCAAGCATTGCCCAGTCAGGGGCCTGAGGTATAGCCGAGAAGAGGTGCTGTGCTCAGGCTGTGGTATGTGGTTTTGGAACTATGGCCTCTAATGCTAATCCTCTTTACTCCTATTTGTGTGTCTGTCCTGTTGATTAATAACAGTGAAGGAGAGTGCTCCACAGGAGGACGTGCACACACTGTGAAGTAGGGCTCACATCTGCCCAGAGCCATTCCTCATGCTTTGAATGAGGGTAATAGAGAGGTGCAAGCTGCAGTCACTCAGTTCCATCTGGACTGTAAAGCCAGAGACTCCACAACAGAAGAGAAGAAAATGGGGAGATAGAGCCTCCAGAAGGATAAAACCTAGGCTCATAGAATATCAGGGTTGGAAGGGACCTCAGGAGGTATCTAGTCCAACCCCCCCTGCTCAAAGCAGGACCAATCCCCAACTAAATCATCCCAGCCAGAGCTTTGTTAAGCCAGGCCTTGAAAACCTCTAAGAATGGAGATTCCATCACCTCCTTAAGTAACCTATTCCAGTGCTTCACCACCCTTCTAGTGAAATAGTTTTTCCTAATATCCAAACTAGTCCTCCCCCACTGTAACGTGAGACCATTGCTGCTTGTTCTGTCATCAGCTACCACTAAGAATAGCTGAGCTCCATCCTATTTGGAATCCCCATTCAGGTAGTTGAAGGCTGCTATCAAATCCCCCCCTCACTCTTCTCTTCTACAGACTAAATAAGCCCAGTTCTCTCAGCCTCTCCTTGCCCAAGCCCCCTAATCATTTTCATTGCCCTCTGCTGGACTCTCTTCAATTTGTCCAAATCCTATCTATAGTCGGCGGCCCAAAACTGGACACAATACTCAAGATGTGGCCTCACCAGTGCCAAATAGAGGGGAATAATCACTTCCCTTGATCTGCTGCCAGTGCTTCTACTAATGCAGCCCAATATGCAATTAGCCTTGTTGGCAACAAGGGCACACTGCTGACTCATATCCAGATTCCCATCCACTGTCATCCCTAGGTCTTTTTCTGCAGAACGGCTGCTTAGCCAGTCGATCCAAAACCTGTAGCAGTGCATAGGATTCTTCCATCCTAGCTGCAGAACTCTGCACTCGTCCTTGTTGAACCTCAGATTTCTTTTGGCCCAATCCTCCAATTTGTTTAGGTCACTCTGGACCCTATCCGTGCCCTCCAGTGTATCTACCTCTCCTCACATCTTAGTGTCATCCGCCTTCTTGCTGAGGGTGCAATCCATCCCATCCTCCAGATCATTAATGAAGATATTGAAGAAAACCAGCCCCAGGACTGACCCTTGAGGCAGTTCACTTGCCAACTAGACATGGAGCCATTGATCACTACCCGTTGAGCCCAACAATCTAGTCAGCTTTCTGTCTGCCTTATAGTCCACTCATCCAGCCCATACGTCTTTAACATGCTGACAAGAATACTGTGGGAGACTGTATCAAAAACTTTGCTAACGTCAAGGAATAACACAGCCACTGCTTTCCCCTCATCCACCGAGGCAATTATCTCATCATTAAAAGGCAATTAGGTTAGTCAGGTATGACTTGCCCTTGGTGAATCCATGCTGACTGTTCCTGATCACTTTCCTCTCCTTTAAGTGCTTCAAAATTGATTCCCTGCTCCATGATTTTTCCAGGGACCAACAAAGAGTTACAGGGATAACACTCCCACATGCAGGTGACAGCACATTCCACCAGATTTTTTAATTTAAAGTGGCTTTTTATTTAAATTTAATGCAGTTTTCTTTTTAAAAATAAACCTATTTAAAAGTACATTTGAACCTGTAACAATATATGTACAATAATTTACATTAAATAAATTATTAAGCAATGCATGTGCTGTTGAAGTTTCAAAGAAAGTCAAACCAATGAAATGGTGCAAGTCTCTGCAACCAGAGTGTTTTCAACTGCTAACCCAGTTGTTGATAGAAGTAACCTGTTCTGCAGGTGCAAGGATTATATAAATTTCATGTGAGTTTATTCAACTAGTTCAGTTCAATGACTCGTTCATTCAAAGTTAAGAAATGGGTGGGGAGTTGAAAAGCAGAAAAAATTATTTTCCTCTTCCTATCTGTGAATAAAAACTCAGTATGAGAGGATGAGATTCTACTAGTCCTAAAATCTTGAAGGACATGGTGACTAGAAAGAATTGCTTCAATTCATTCACTGTAAATCATACTGTCGTAGTTTAAGAAATTAGTTTTAAATGCAAAATGTGTTTGGATAACCATTTTTTCTTATGTACCCAGCACTTTGAAGTAATAAAAACATTAAATGCTGTTTCTGCACATTTCTATTTTGAATTCCAGTTTCCATCCAAACAGCTTGACACAACTCACAAATAAAAATTAATCAGCCAACAAATAAGAAATAGAGCATTCACCATTTTCTATCATCAAAATTTAAAAATTGAGAATCTAAATAAATGTATGTTAAGCTAAATGAATGAGTATAGCTTTAGTGTACGCTTCTGGTTAGCAAAAGCAGTACCAAATTTAGTTGAAAGGCTCTATTTAGTTGAAAATCAATTTGTTTTAATGTTTAGCAACTGAGTATCAACTGTTGTTTAGCAATATAACAAAGAAGTAGAAATGAAAACAAGATTAAAATTCATTATTTCAACAAGGTTTCCTGCTTGCTCATTTAAACACAAAGAGTGACACTGAATCCCCATACTCAGTCCTGTGAGCTCATTACAGCTCCCAAATCTGAGCCCAACATGCCAAAGCACTACACTTCCTTGTGTAGTAGAATTAATTCTTATTTTAAACACATCTGCAGCTTACAGCCGTCTTCATTCTATAAACTTGGGAGTTGTAGGAGGGTCACACGGTTATTTTAAGTGGGGGGGGGGTCACAATATTGCCACATTTACTTCTTCGCTACTTTCAGAGCTGGGTGGGCAAAGCAGCACCCTGCCAACAGCAGCACAGAGGTCAGGGTGGCAGTACCATACCCTACCACCCTTACTTCTGTGCCACTGCCTTCAGAGCTGGGCGGCCGGAGTGTGGCAGCTGAGGGCCCAGCTGTGTAGGCAGCAATGCAGAAGTCAGAGTGGCAATGCCATATTGCTACCCTGCAGCTCTGCCTTCAGACCTAGGCTCCCAGCCAGCAGTTACCACTCGCCAGCTGCCCAGCACTGAAGGCAGCAGTAAGGCTAGCAGTACCACAAGCCCTACAGTGACCTTGTGTTCCCCCCCCAAGCCTTTTTGTTAGAGCCCCTACAATTACACCACTGTGAATTTTCAGATTTAAATAGTTGAAATTATGAGAGTTACAATTTTTAAAATCCTATGACTATGAAATTAACAAAAACGGATCATGACTTTGGTAAGACCCTAGTCTTATAAATGGTATAAATAGAAAGATGGGGAACCTGTCACTGAGAATTATGAGTGACTGGAAATTCTGAAAAATCAGGCCACTTAGTTAAGAATCTAAATACTTAATTTAGATGCCTCACTTCAATCCAGCCCACATGAAAATTGAGGAGAAATGATCCTTATTCTCTGGACAAGGGTTACTTCTCTGTCTCTGTGGTCAGTTTACACATTGCATAGTCAACAGAGTGGAATTGTGAAAATAATTGAAGAGGCAAATGAGCTTCTTGTAACAGATATCCAATGTCAGTGCACAGATAATTGCTCTCTCTGGATATATAAGGTATGATTTGTGTGTGCGAAGTACGGCTTGATCTGCATGGAGCACTGGTTGGTAAACATGTTAATTCTTCCATTTTCTGTTTCAGTATTCACAGCATCCTGTTGGTTTAAGCCCCTGAGTGATGAGGAGTGGAGTGTGAGCAGCACAGCACTTCTCCAGAATCACCTGGCTGACTCCTTTCCATTAGTCAAAATTAATATGTTTTACAATCTTTGCTTCTAGAGCTGTGTAAATTGGGCCTATCTGAACCTGGAAACATCTGAATATATTTAGGAGCCCTTTTGGTTTTGAACTAAGAATTCAAACCTCTGTCCATAGCTTTGAGGGGTGTGAAAGAAAGCAGAGCATGTAGCAAGGATGTTATGTTGAAGATGGGTCTACTTCCAAGTTATTCAGAATTAAACTCCTCTGAATAAACTCCTCTGCCTCTTTCTGGAATCCACAATTTGGTCAAGAACAAGTGCCAACCACAAGCACATGAGTGAGATACACGGAGGGCTTCTACTGAAACAATGATATCATCTGAGAAGACATTTATCAGCTGAAAAGGGTAACGTTTTTGTTACATGAATTTCCCATTCAAACTGAATAACGACCTTCTGTTACTGTAACATTTAATTAAAGGTATGAAACTAGTTTTCTAATTGCTTCTTGCTTTGCGTATTCTGTTGTGATCTCTACTGTTGTAGACAATGCTGTAAACAATGTGGGGTGTTTTTTCTTGTACATAAAACAACGTTAGGGGTGAAAAAAATAGTTGAAAATCACCTGACAATTTCAAACAGATCTAAGGTGCTGCGTTCATGATTTTTATTTTTTTTTAATAGTACTGATGTCACTGTTCCCATCTATAGCTGCTGGAAATCTGCTTTTCATGGACCAATGACAACTCCTACTTTTTTTCCAGATTATTATTTTCCACAACTGATCAATAACTAACTGTGTAACATAAGAGAGTCCATAGGGAAAAAAGTGACATTTAAATAAAGACCGTAGTGAGCTATAAACTTAATGCATCCTTAACCAAATTTACTTTTAAATTAATTACAGGTCAGAACTGAAAACTATGTTAATGAGATTATTTTAAAATTTTAAAACACTAAACAATGCTCTTCAGATCATTTCAATTTTCAATATTACTTGTTTCCTCTGAACACTGGAGGAACATACAACAGGCTCTTTTGTAAATTACACACAAGACAAAAGCCCTCCGGATTCACAGAGCACAGCACAGATCCTCTCTTCATTCCAACTCTTCACAAAAGGCTCCTTTGATTTAAAAGGCTTCTCAAGAAGTAAGTTTAAGTGCCCTTGTGAACTCAGCATTCTGCAGCAACGTGCACTGCTCACTAGTCACGTGTGACACTCTGGAATCATGTTGGGGGCGTTCCTTCAAGTCTATGATAAACACCAGAGGGTGCTGCATTTGAACTTGTGGGGCGTGTTTGAGTGCGGCAGGGTAAAGGTACAAAATGGTGTAGGAAGAACAGAATAGTAAAAAACCTTAGGAACTTCACACAAAAGCATATTTAGATTCTTTGGGGGGTTGAAGGGCTGCTTTGCTATGGCCAAGGGTACTAGAACCAGCTGAAATTTTTCAGAGGACAAATTCCGTCATAATAATAAAAAAATATTCTGTTTGGTTTCTGTCAGAGCCTCATTTCTTCCTCATTTTATACTTTTTGTGCCTTTGTCAACAATCCTCTCTTCTCCCTCACTCCCATGCTGTAGAGCGCAGCACCGAAAGGAAAGGCAGTCTCCATGGGTCAGGCATACCTGTATAGGTAGAAAGACACTGTCTGGCACAGATGCATAGGTAGGGGGCAGGTAGTGATCTGAACTAAGAAAAGGGATCACACAGGGGACTTTTCCCTGTGATCAGGGGAGAACAAGGGACTGACTGGGACTCTTGAATCACTGCCTGGTCCCTGGTCTGCTCCCAGAACAGCAGAGTTGTGCTGGTTCTTATCTGGGGCTTGTGACAAACCCCCAAGACATTAATTTGAAATGTATCGCCTCCTTCTGAGATCCAGAGAATACAAACATGGATGTGAAAAATTAAGGCTAGAGAGATATTTGGGGCTCTAAAACTATCACAGATCCTACTTGCGTCACTTCCTGGTTACCAGGATGCATCAGAACCTCATGATATATGTATTTTCAGTTACCTGAGAAAGTAGCCTCACCCTCGACATACGATATACATTATATGTAAGTTTTGCTGTAGACATCTTTTCATCAAACCAAGAGCTAGAAATGTACAAATGATAGCACGAGCTACACATTCTGTGGTCAGTTTATCTGCTCTCTCTCTTTATCTTTAGTTATACTTAAAGCTAAGATTTCGTCATGAGTATTTTTAATAAAAGTCATGGACAGGTCATCGGCAATAAACAAAAATTCATGGCTGTCACCTATCCCTGACTTTTACTATACCCCTGACTAAATCTTGGAGGGTGGACGGAGGCGCAGTGGGGGCACGTGTCAGGGGTGGGGTGGGGACGGGCAGAAGAAGTGCTGCTGGCCAAAGCGGCTAGCTACGGAACCACTCCAGCAGTGGCCAGCATGGCTGTCCTTGGGGCCACCTGAACAGCTGACCCCGGAGCCAAGTGCTTGGGAAGCCATGGAGTCAGCCACACTGGCCACTGCAGAAGTCATGGATGTTGTGGAAGGACACCGAATCCGTGACTTCTGCGACCTTTGTGACAAACACAGAGCACTAGTTATACTCCTTAGAAGTTTTCCAGTTTCTATTCTGCTACCACTACAGGAAGCATTTCCTATAAAGGTCATGAGATTTCCTCAGTAAATGTCCATCAGTGAAGTCAAGCTGAATGATTTTTCGAGTTCCTTGATGTGGATCGGCTCCCACGGATAAAACACCACAACTTTTCTCTTCTCAGTCATAAGAAAGCCATTGTCATTAAACCTTCCTCGTATATTCCCTACATCCAGCCAAACAAAAGGAGTCACCGCTGTGCTCTGCAGAACAAAAACATACAGGTCACCTTGCTGAGAAATAGTGGCCTGAAAGAGGAAGAAAAATAAAATTATTATTATTATTACAGAATTTTATGTAGCAAAAACAACTGCATCAAGTGTAAAAGTTGTAGGCCAGTATAACAGAAGATATTTTGAAAATACATTTGTTAAAATTATTTTTCTCCTCTCTACCTCCTTTATGGAATGATCTATATAATTAATAGGGATAAAGCCAATAAGATTCTACACAAAGCATCCCAAAAACCTACAGAGATTTATGGCCTTGCTACAGAATATCATAGGCTGGTTTAAAAATTCTATGGAATGTTATCACTATTTACTTTCCATAAGGACAGTTCCTCTAAAAAATAATAGGATTGCACTGGGTGTAAGTCAGTATAGAATTTATCCTATCACAATCACAAGGTGCTAGATGGATTTATCCCACTGGCAACACATTTCTTTCATAATCTATACATACAGATATTAAAGTTGTTGTCCCTTCTTGCTACATCAGTAATAAAAATCCTTGGAAGTAAAAGAATAAATCAGGGCAACGTAGCAGATCACCTACTGCTAGCGTAAGAAAGGAGGGTCTTTAAACTATATTTAGAACTGTTACGTAAGGCATGTTGAGAGATCTCAGAAAGTGGTTTAATGTTTTACAGTAAAAGTTCAGTAATAACACTCTGCACAGTTTAAAAACACAACTAGAGTACATTTTCTTTTACAGACGCATCTCTCTTCTGAACATTAATGGCATATTAAAAATCAGCAAGTTACATATTAAATATGTACTAAACAAATTTTATGACCAAAAAATTGCCTTATTTTTTTTTTAAAGTTCGCAAGATAAACCACGTGCCCTGGAATTTTCTGTTTTCACAGTTGCCTATGCAGTATATTTTAAATAAGCTTTTGCACTGAAACCCGTGCCAGAACAAAGATACAAAAAGTAGCATTTGTGTTAAGATACTTAAAAATGAGATTATAATCAGAGAAGTGGCACTGTAAACAAAACAAAGCCACACCTTTTACTCAACAGATCTTCTACATACAGATACTCTAAATCACATTTGCTTACTTTACTGACAAAATGAATGTTGTTATTTTTTTTCCTGCTAGCACTGCAGAGCCAACACAGAACGAGAAGAATGAGAGAATGAGCAGAATTTGCATAATGAAGAGACAAACTAAATTCTAACTGCAGAGCTTTTATTATTGGCGATGTCAGCTAGAAAGAATCTATCTTTTCAGACTCCAGACTGAGTGTGTAGTCCTGTGTGGGGGAAAAAGAACAAAAGAAAATAGGCCAATTCTTTTCCTATGTACGTTGGTGTAATGGAGTTACGCTGGCATAAGAGTGATGTGAGAGGAGAATCAGAACCACTTTTTTATTTGTTAACTGAACATATCTGATCTGGAATCACAGAGGCAACAAGGTATAAACCAGAGATGGGCAAACTACGGCCCGCGGGCCACATCCGTCCTGCAGGATCCTCCTGCCCAGCCCCTGAGCTCTTGGCCCTGGAGACTAGCCCCCGGCCCCTTCTCTGCTGTTCCTCCTCTGCCACAGTCTCAACTCACTGAGCCGCAATGCTCTAGGTGGCAAGGCTGCGAGCTCGGCAATGGGCAGAGCAGCTACAGAGCCACGGCCTGACCCGATGCTCTGAGCTGCGCGGTGACGTGGCTGGCTCCAGCCAGGCGGCATGGCTGCCTGTCCTGGTGCTCCAGGCAGCGTGGTAAGGGGGAAGGGAGCAGGGTGGAGAGAGAAGGGCTTGGATAGAGGGCAGGGGAATTCGGGGTCGGGGTGGGGGTGTGGATAGGGGGCAGGTTGGTCAGAGGGTGGGGAACAGGGGGGTTGAATGGGGGGCAGGAGTCCCGTGAGGGCAGTCAGAAAGGGGAGGGGTTTGGATGGGGCAGCAGGTGGGCAGTGAAGGGCAGGAGTTCTGGGGGCGGTCAGGGAGAAGGGGTGGTTGGATGGGGCATGGGTTCTGGGGGGCGGATTGGCAGTCAGGACTGAAAGGAGGGATTGAATGGGGCGGCAGTGAGGGGACAGGGAAAGGGAGGGATTGGATGGGGCAGGAATCCTGGGGGCAGGGCTGTCAGGGGGCAAGAAGCGGTGAGCTTCAGATAGGGGGCTGGGCCACGCCTGGTTGTTCGGGGAGGCACAGCCCACCCCGGTCTAAACCCATCCTGCCATTTTTAGTTCAGTGGCTGAGGAAGAATTTTCGAGTAAGGAGGCATGGAGAGCAACAGCAGTCAGAGTAACAGCGTAGGAAGGGAACTGGAGAATCTAAGCAGCAGACAGTTATGAGGGCAATAACTAATAAAGTAAACAATTGTACTTATCACTTATGTTGCTTTTCATGCAGACACAAGGGTTGAAATGTTGTACAGATATTGAGAAGTAACGGTAAAGCCATTATGCAAATCAGAACTCCTCAGCTGGAGAGCAGAACTTTGCATAATGCAGAAATAACCATACGAAGTTGCATGTCAGTCATGCCACAGCATCCCAGTGACGGCAGAGTCAATTCCATGGTAATACCATTACCAATAACGGATATTTTGTGCGGCATTTACCGTATTACTAGCAGTTAACACTGAAAACGGATACTAATCACAAGCTGGAATGCCTGTCACAGTGTAATTTGTTAACTGGGGACAAAAAAAAAAAGACATGAAGACGGAGACGTTGCGTCAAACAAGTGGGTTGTACTCCGATCGAATGAAATGCAGCCTTCATATGAAACGGGGGGAGGAACCCAGTGATGTTTAGGCGTTTCTTCAGAAACAACCAGTGAAGAAGAAAAAGAAAAACTCACTTTGAACACCTCTGTGCAGAGCTTCAGAAAAGCTACTGCCAAATGACTGAACAGCAAAAGACATCCCATTATAGACACCACCCACAACTCCACAGCAGACAAGCTTGGCAGGACTAAAGAAAGTAACTTGGGATGGCTGCAGCTTACACTGAGCTGTGCTTTCTCCAATCCCACTGCATCCTTCAGCGAAGATAGGAAGTGATAGTTGCCAGGACTGTGGAGCTCGCCTTTTCCCATAAGGTAAAAGGTGACAACACAGCTTTGCCTGGTACAATTCCCACATCTTTTCAGCAGGTCATTTACGGGTTCCTTGTAAATGGGGGCAGCACTCCCTGCCTTAAGAGTCACACCCTCTTTAGCAAGGGTACACACCGGCTCCATAGAACTCCACTGGTGCACACTGACCTGTGAGACATTAAAGGGGTCAAGCTGTTAACAGAGAAAACAATATATCTACAAAAATATCCCACATCCCAGATTTTCCAGCTACTCACAGAATGAGACATTTTCCTGGAAGTACATGGCATATAGCTGCAAGGTGATTTCTACACCAGACAAGAAGAGACTACACAAAGATTAAAATAATAACGAATATAAATATTACCCATTTTATTACTAAACTAAGGAACAATTCTGTCTCAAATAGCCTGTACATGTTGAATTTTACAACATGCTGCAAAGCTCTTCTCTAGCTGATGCCAGGGGTGTCTGGATTGAGGTGTATTAGGGACTGGAATTGTTGGGTTAAAGGTTTATTGCCTCCCCTTGCTTTTCTGGTTCTGGAAATTGCTGGTTGTGCTTATTTAAAGGTGACCTGTATTACCTGAGACACGCCGAGGTGCCTAGAGCTTTCGTACAGAGAATTTTAATATATTTGATCAACAGAAATGGCAAGCAGTGATTTTAGGGGAATCCCTGGAATTGTGTTAACACAATGAAATACACTTTCTCGGAGGACCTCATTTGTATCAATAGGAACGGTCTCGTCTACAAAAACTGTGATCCATTTGGCTTACTTTTAAGCACGAAGTAACTGCAAAAGAGCAGATGTGAAAGAATCCTAACGTCATACAAAAGCATGAGGAGCCACTCAGCCACAAGCGGTGCCAGCAGCCAGAAACAGATCCTAAAGCTCCTTCTAATCACTCTTTTTCACAAGCTTAAAATTTCCTTAAACTGCTCATCAAAAATCTACACTAGAAGTGAACACTAGACACGTCTCTCTAACTACACCAGAGCTTTGGAATTAGAGACACAGACTTAAACTCAGAGCAGAGACAAGCAACTCCACAAAGTGCAGCTCTGCTCTGAAAAGTGGCTTTGTGAAAATGGCGCTGTGTTTTTCACTTCGATTATTTTTTGCAGCTTACAAGAGTTTTTTGTTGCCATTTGTTTATTTTCAAACTGCAACTCTTGTAAACTGAAAGACTCTGCAAGGTCTCGTGGACAGGGCAGTGGACTGAGAATCGGGAGACACAAATTCTATTTCCAGCTCTGCCGGTGACCCGCTGTTTGACCTGGGACAAGTCACTTCTCCATTCTACGCCTGCTTACTTTCCCACCCTTTGTCTGTCTTGTCTATTTATACTGGAGATGTTTCAACTGTCTCTTGCAATATATTTTTGTACAGTACTCAATACGGTGCAGCCCTGATCTCATTTGGGGCCTGTAGGTGCTACGGTCATACAAATAATAATCAACCAACCAACCATGGAATCTGAAAGTCAAACAGCGTTCTTTCTGGCCCATGCATAATATTGCCCTTACATACATAATCTACATAATCCTACAACCTTCTGTGGGATCATTCAGATGTAGCTTGGGGCATAATTTTAAAATAATAGGGTTGCACAGGAGGCCTGCAATTGACACTTAGTTACCAGTTCTGTTGATGCTTCACAAACCACAAAATAATCCAGTGCATTTTCTCAGAGCTGCATTGGTTCAGGAAGGCTAACAGTAGTAACAAAACATAAAAAAATAAAACAACAAGAACAACTTTTTTCCCTCAGGTCTGTAGATCTAACTCTGAATACCCCCAGAGCCTGAATGTGTTGAGTTACAAGATTAAATTTTTTAATTTGTTTTTTATTTAAACTTAATCTGGACTACATCAGGACCGTGTTTTTACTGGAGTTGTTATTATTTCTTTACCATTGAAAATTTAAGACTCAAGGTTCCTTCCAGCCCTATGTTTCTAGAATTCTATGATCCTCTGTACACTGCAGTAGCACCTAAGGTTAGGGCCCAACTGTGCTAAGCACTGTACAGAGATATAGTTAGTGACAGTCTCTGACCCAGAGAACTCTTGGTCTAAAATATAAGTCAAAATAGAAGGCTTAATTGCACCCATTTACACCACTATTTCATTTGGCCACAATGACATTTCAAATAGGTTCTCATAGGAGCTGAAACACTGGTGCAGGGGAGGGCGGATAGGGCTGGACATGGACTTACTGGATCACTGTTCCATAACCAAGCACTTATTTCTATTTTTCTATCCTTTTCCCTTGCACCTTTTCGACAGACAGAAGGTGGCACTTACTTGGAGTGTCAGCTCACAGTCTGAGTGAAGATCCGACACACCATAGATGTACAGCACGCCGTCGTCTTCATATGCCACAGGTAACAGTGGGGCAAAGAAATGCTTGGCAAAGTAATGGAGCATTTTCCACTTGCCCCCATACTCTGAGTATTAAAGAAAGCATGAGTCAGACACAATCTGAGATTTGGCTGTGAACATGTAGGGCATGATCCCACCCCAGTGTATAGGTTATGGTACTGTAACTTCCTCTCCCCTTTTCTGGTGGGCCTGGTCCACAACAGGCTCTCGGAGAAACACCAGCAGGAGCTATGATGCTATCTTCTCCACATCTTCTCTTGCTCCCTTTGGGCGAGGCTATGCAACCTTAGGGGCGCAGAGCGGAAGAAGCTCCTGCACTCCCAGAGTAATTGCAACTGCCCCTGGATCTTGTGTTGGGCAAACACAGAAAGATGGGAGGCATTTTATGCCCACTTTCTCCCCTTTTTATATAATCACACAAGGACTCAGGACAATCTGGCCTACCATGTGGTGACCAAGTATTCAATTGTTCTACATAGGTTGACAGTAGTAATAACTGAAGCTGACGTGCTGCTCAAACCCTCCTCACTAAATTTACCAGAATAGCAAAGTAACCCAGAAAAAAAAAATCAATCAATAATGAACTGGGCCATTAGTGATATTAGTGGGTATGAGAAGATCTTGTGGAGTTTACAAATCTCTCTGATTTCTTTTGAAGTTCACAATATGAGTTTGAGTTCTACAAAACTTTGGTTTCTGTAATTAACATTCCTCTCAAGGTGATTAAATTAAAATAAAAGCATACATGCTAGATATAGGGATAGAAGAATCATCACTACAAAGGACTGGCACAAGTGTATACCATGTATATAGCATGTACAGTTAGACAAAATCTGCCATCAGTTATGATGTTGCAAATCCAGAGTAACCCATTGGCTTTAGTAGGGTTACTACAGACTTACACCATTGTTAATGAGAGATTAAATCTGGCCAATGCTATTTCATTTTTCATCAGAATCTCCTTCTTCCCATTCTCTTGGTCAGTTTTTGCAATTCCTCCTAAACAAAACATAAACCTGTAAGCCTGAGTCAGACATTCAAACGCATGAATTCAAACAGACTCAAAATTAGGCTCATCTGTAGAAGTTACCTCTATTGTTTGGGGTTCTTTAAATAAAATACTTAAATATACTGTATGTGCATGTTCCAATTTACTTTGCCAGTTTAGGAGGAGCTGTTCTTTATTACTTATTATGCTATCCAAAATTCAGCCATTCACAGATTAGAGAAACCGTCAAATATCTCCTCACAAATACCACCCTGGTAGAAAGCTCAGCATGGTGGTGAGCCAGCCAGAGTGGAGTTTTCCCAGGTGGGATACTTTCAGAAAAGTAGTTTTGTAAGAACACTCATCATGTAGCATTCTGAAAATGTGAATCTTTGTCCATCTTCTCCCTATTCCTTTCCCATCTAGGTCAATATTTGAATGTTAACATTTTAACTCCGTCCTTGCTCAGCATATATCCTTGCCACTGGAATATCACTAAAAAGAGGCACTAACTCATCTGCATAACCTTATGATGAAAGAAAATTATACTCTGTCCAATTCTGGTTTGTGGCTTTTCATCTTATACAATATGAACATAGCTCATGATGTTGGAACGTATTTGGAATAACCAAAAGCTTTTGCTTTGCTTTGGTGCTTGTTAAGATGTACTTACAACTTTGTACATTTCAGTATCCTGGGCACTATCCCTTTGACAGCCTTGGTTATAGTTATGACACCAAAGCATGGCCAATGCAGGTTGACAACAAAGACAAGAACTCCAGTATTACTGTAATGCTGTTGACTTGCAATAAGGGGTGAAATCTGAAAAGGGTTTCTGGAGAGTTGCTGAGCCAAGTTGCTATTCAGTACCAGACATTTCATAGAGCTTCTTCAAACATACAAGTCATCAGTAACTTTATTAGAAGTCGTTCAGCTCAGATAGTGTGTTGGTGCTGCATAGTACATAATCCCAGCTCTGAACAGTTTAAAGTCTAAATGGCAGACACACAGGAGACAGGAGGCCTTGGCAAAATTCAGAGATGGGGATAACTCTGTGGTTGGTTTGATTTAAATCACGTATGCTTTTTGTGGGCCTTCAGAAAACCTGAACGAACAAGAGAAAGTGGAGGCTTGGACTGGGAGTATCTGGTCCAAAACAAAGCAAAATGTGTGGCAGCTTCTTGTCTCTAAAATGGAAGTCTAGATGTATAGACAGCAAAGAAAAATGTATTAGCCTTGTCTGGAACAGAGGCATCCCTGCCTAGCCTCAAGCTTTTTGAGTGGGAGGAGGCAGAGGAGTACTCACGCCTTCAAGAATGCCATGAGAATCTCAGGGATTTGGGTGGTCTCTGCAACTGGTGCCTTTCAGGCAAAGTCTGCTGCAAGCTCAGGCTAATTTCTGTGGCAAGGCCCTTGATTTCAGTGGCACGCTAATTTAGCAGATTGGAAATTCTGTAGCAGTTTCATTTATATTCTGGAAATTGAGGCTTTTACTGGATTAAAATATGAAAATGAAGCACATCAAAGAGCATCCCCTGATATTTAGCTCGATAGTAAATTCAATTTATTTTATGCTAAACCCCATGTTTTCACTTTTCAATGTGCCACAGATTTGTGAATTGATAACACAACTGCATCACAGAAATCAGCTGGGGGAAAGCTGGTGGTTTTGACATCTGGGTGGTGCGTATACAGTGGTGTGGGAAGTGCAAAATGGCTCACAACTGGGGGTAAAACCCATTAACTGGTTGTTTCAGCAAAACTGATCAGAAATGAACTTGGTAACAAGGCTGACATTTAACTTCATCATTGACATTAATGGGAAAAGTTCACACCTCTCCAGCTACTGTTTCAGGCTCTCTGCAGGCTCATGCAGACGCCAATACATCAGTTACACTTTCTCCATGTTTTAAAGTGTTGTTTTGCCCTGTAACCAAAGACCAAATAAATGTTTTTTTTTAAATAATACAAGACAATAGCTTACATGTTGGAGCACAGTTCCACAGCAAGGGATAGATTGTACAGGTAATTCTGCAGCCGAGAACCACAGAATATTTGGAGCCATTACTAGGGTGCTGCAACTGTGAAAGTGACTTTTGGTAGAATTAAGAGATGAGCCCTCTTTACGCCGGCTGCAAAGCAGACAGCTCATGCGTTAAAGCCTGACCGTCTGGATTTACTTAAAACAGGAGACAGATTTTTTGATGTAAAAATGGCAGTGAGAAATCTTGGGAGGGAGCAGCCAGTGTGAAAATTTCTTTCTTTAACCTTTTCTGTTGTAGGCACATATGACACAGGGAAAAAGCTGTTTAACACAAACCTGAGACTAGTTTTCTGTGTTTAAATAAACTGTTGATTAAATCTGAGTTCCCTAATCTCCTCCAAATTATGACACACACAACAGGGACTGTACTTTATATCACAACATCAACTTTCAGAACAAGAGATGATGGCTCATTCTGGAATAAGACATCACTGTCCAGATCTTTCGTTGTTCCCTGAAGCCTTTTCATCAACCAGCCAGAATAAGAGCAAATAGCTTTCTTCGCTGTAATGGATTCTAAATCAATTGCCCAACGCCATTAAAAACAACCTGAGAAACATGCTGCTAAAGTTTTTTCCTCACGTGCAATCCTCACAAATTTAACTCTGTTTTTTAAAAGCTTGTGTTTCAGTTCACTAGACACTAAGTATTGGACCCATACTTCTAACGAATAAAACTCAGCAATCTGTGAAATTCCCGATGGCTGAATCAGAATACCTCAAGCTGACATCTGTGCAGGAAGGTGGTGAAATTCCAGCAACAGCTTAGCATTCTTCACTGAAAACATGCCACACAGATGCTAAAGCAATCAATGCAGTACAAGTGTTTCCAAAACCATAAACGAACATTCAAAATCTGAGGAAATACATTGATTTCTGAAGAGAGGCAGAGAGTCATGTATAGACAAAAGGACTTCACTGTGTTTTCTAATTTTCCAGGTAAATGTTTTTAATATATAAAGAAATATTTAATTCTCAATTCTCTCCCCATTTCAAGAAGGAACACACTTCCACTTCACATGGAAAATTATGTAAACCTTTCCATGGCACTCATTTATGAAAGAACAAAATCTAAATACAGGAAGTATTCATCAGTGATGCCACTGTGCAACCTAAAGAGATGCAGAAGTGTGGTTTCGAAATACAAAGAAAACTAAATTTATTTGAGGTTTTGCATAATTCCAACATTTGCATTTCAAAACTCCCTCTACTGCATCTCCTAATGAAATGAAAATTAAATTTTTCCTCAATCCACTGACAGAATAAAATGAAACAAAGGGACAGCTGTATCTCTATTGAGCTTCCTTTCTGAAAATTGACATTAACAAGGCTATGACTAATTAAACTATTTCAGACATTTGCTGTGATGACGTTAGCTGTTCTGTACTTAAAAAAAATCATGCTTATGTTCCTCACATTAGATCATCTGTCAATACATCTGTACATTGAGACATTTTACTCTGCTTTTTTTCTCCTCCTTTTTAAGGTACTTAATTTGTAAGAATTTGTCAATTATAGTGAAATCCAGATAAACAAACATTAAAACATTATGTTTCTACAGCATAAGTTCATGAAGTCCAGGAACCTCAGTGTTAAGGTGGGACTACTGTCTCAGGGTATGGTTACACTTACAAAATTATAGCGCTATTGCTTATAGCGCTCGCCTTATACAGCAATAATAATAGCGCTATTGTATGTCCACACTGAGATGCTCCAGCGCTATAGCATGGCCACATTTGCGGCAGTTAATACGGCATTAAGAGCAGCGCATTAGGGCAGGTATCCCACAGTACACCTCTTCCTGATCTGGCGCAATGGCTTGTGGGAGGGGGGGCGTCACTTGCGGGGCATTCTATATCCTGTTTGAACTACCCATGATGCTTTTTGGCATATCCCAGCAATCCCTGTGTTTCCTTCCACCTCCGGCGCCATCTTTCAAGGGTTTCAGCAAGGCACGCTCCGTCTTCCATTGTCGAGTGCTGCAATGAATCCAGAACTGCTGAGGGACATGCTGACGACTGTCGCCAGCACATCTCTGTGTGCAGTGGAGTTATTCCTTGACATGCAGGATGACAGTGATGATTCTGAAGACGAGATCGAAGCGGTGAATGCATTCGACACAAAGCTGCTTGTCTCATTAACGGACATGCTCACGGCTGTTGAACGCCGCTTCTGGGCACGGGAAACGAGCACAGAGTGGTGGGATCGCATCGTCATGCAAGTCTGGGACGACGAGCAGTGGCTGCAAAACTTTCGAATGAGAAAAGCCACTTTCATGGGACTGTGTGCTGAACTCGCCCCTGCCCTGCGGCGCAAGGACACCAGACTGAGAGCTGCCCTCCCGGTGGAGAAGCGGGTGGCTATCGCGATCTGGAAGCTGGCTACCCCAGACAGCTACCGATCGGTGGCCAACCAGTTTGGGGTTGGAAAGTCGACCGTTGGAGTTGTGCTGATGCAAGTGTGCAGGGCCATCAATCGCATCCTGCTACGAAAAATCCTGACTCTGGATAACGTGCATGACATCGTGGCTGGCTTTGAAGAAATGGGTTTCCCTAACTGTGGTGGGGCGATAGATGGGACCCATATACCCATTCTCGCGCCCGCCCACCTAGCTGAGGAGTACGTTAACCGAAAGGGGTACTTCTCCATGGTTCTCCAGGCGCTTGTGGATCACCGTGGGCGTTTTACTGACATTAACGCTGGCTGGTCTGGAAAGGTGCATGACGCACGCATCTTCCGCAACACCGGCCTGTTCATGAAGCTGCAAGCGGGGACTTTTTTCCCAGATCAGAGGATCCCCGTGGGGGAAGTGGAAATGCCCATAGTGATTCTTGGTGACCCTGCTTACCCTTTAATGCCCTGGCTCATGAAACCGTACACAGGGAGCCTGGACAGCAGTCAGGAAAGGTTCAACTACAGGCTTAGCCGTTGTCGAATGACTGTGGAGTGTGCTTTTGGGCGTCTGAAGGCGCGCTGGCGTTGTCTTTATGGGAGGCTAGATTTGGCCGAGGGTAGTATCTCCGCGGTTATTTCCGCATGCTGTGCCCTACATAATCTTTGTGAGCGGAAGGGCGAAGGCTTCACTCAGGCATGGTCCTCTGAGGTTCAACGCCTGGAGGCCACATATGCCCAGCCAGAGAGCAGGGTTCATGGAGGGGACCAGCGCGAGGCTGTTAGGATCAGGGAAGCCTTGAGGGAGCATTTTGAGGCTGAAAGCCAGTTCTGAAGTGAGGTGCAGATGGAGGGAGGGAGGGAGG
>ML677328.1:2252588-2374093 GCA_007922305.1 Dermatemys mawii | reverse complement strand
AGGGAGCATTCTTTTAACAGGAACAGGCATTTGCTTTTCTGTAGCCTGTAATAATGTATGTACACTTAATAAAAAAAAACCATTTATTAAGAAGACAATTCATTTATTGAACAGGTACTTCGGTTGCTGAAAGAAAATATTGTGATGCATGTGAGGGGGAAGGCAGGGGAGGTGCAATGGGGGTGTCGTGGGGTCAGTCAGAGATCGGAGTATGTCCGGGTCTCTGAGTCTCCAGTGCCCTCAAACTGGCCATGTCCCCCGAACCCCATTTGCGGTGGCCAGTGAGGCATGTTATTAGGGGTAGACTGCAGTGGATAATGGTCTGGGGTCTGGGGGTTGTCCGGTGAAGACAGAGGGGTTGGAGGCAGCTGTGGATGGTGATAACCATTTGGCTGATGATACTGGCCTGGAGGGTACAGAGGCAAGGAAGGGGAAGGGAGTTGGGGCAAACGATAATTGGGGTGGTGGGTTCGGAGCTTCTGCTCCGCAAGGGTGACAAGCCGCTGCATACTCTGCAATTGAAGCTGCAGTAATGAGAGCAGCTTGTCGGTGCTTTTCCGGCGGTGAATCGCGTTCTCCTTCCGCGCCTTCTCCCTCAACTTGCTCTCATTCTCCCTCCACCTCTGTGCAACTCGATTCTCCGTTACAGCCTGTTGCATTACTTGCTGTACAAGATCCTCTTTGCTCCTTCGTGGCCGCTTCCTCAGTCGCCTGAGCCTCTCAGCTGTTGATAAGAGCGATGGCGAAGGGGTGAAGGACGACCCTTCTAAAATAAAAAGATACATTTCACAGTGGTTCCCTTGTAAAGAGCAGACATGCCTATCATTCCCCCGCATTCCCCGTTTGGCTGTCCCGCAGACAGCACAGATACAGCAACGGAGCCCCTGCCATGGTGAGTGGACTCCAGAGGCAAGGGAAATGATTTTTTCCCTGCCCTGAGAAGCTGTGGCGGGGGAGGGGGTGGGGAGTGCCGGTACGTTGCAGGAGCCCCAGTGTGAGCAGCAGGCAGGGGGAAGGATTTCTTCCCTGCCCTGAAAAGCTGTGGCGGGGGAGTGCCGGTAAGTTGCAGGAGCCCCACTCTGAGCAGCAGGCAGGGGGAAGGATTTCTTCCCTGCCCTGAAAAGCTGTGGCGGGGGCGGGGGCGGGGTGGAGTGCCGGGAAGTGGCAGGAGCCCTACTCTGAACACTGTTCCAACATTCTCCGTAGGTGTTTGTCCTGGAAGATATCTCGTTGCTTCGAGTCACTGAGGAGCAAAGGGAAGGGATTTTATTAAGATGCGGCTTCCGCCCAGGGCCATATGCAGCGTGCCTATGTGCAGCAATGCTCCCCCCACCCATTGTGGCACAGTGGCAGGGACTAGTGACCGTGACCGGGACGGGGACCACGCTGGCTCTCCCGGGAAACCTGCGCAGGCGCATTGCAAGTGCTCTTTTTGAGACCTTTGAAGAGATTACTGATGATGACTACCGCGAGGTGATAGACTACATCAATGCTCTATTCCACATGTAGGCAAGCATGCAAGCATCCCCTTCCACCCCAAGCTGCCTGCCTTCCCCATAGAAAAGCAGCTTTACCGCCGCAATGCACTGCTGAGCTGGCCCCTGCAACTGCCGGACGCTGTGGCTGTCCGCCCTCCTCCTGGCTTTAGAGGAGAGCTCCTGGCTGCATGCCCCCCTGCCCTCCTCCTGGCTTGAACAGAGCACCAGGTGGAATGCCCCCCTCATCCCTTTCCACCCCAAGCTGCCAGCCTTCCCCATAGAAAAGCAGCTTTACCTCCGCAATCCGCTGCTGAGCTGGCCCCTGCAACCGCCGGACGCTGTGGCTGGCTGCCCTCCTGGGTTGAGAAGAGCTCCTGGCTGCATGCGTCCAGGGACTCCTCCGTGCCCTGGATCGCTGCTGCCTCGTCCTCATCCTCCTCCTCTTCTTCATCCTCCTGCTCTTCGTCCTCCTCCTCACCCCCCCCTTCACTGGTGGGCTGGGAAGTGTCCGTGGTGGTCGATGGAGTGACCGTGGGATCACCACCAAGTATCGCGTGCAGCTCCTTATAAAATCTGCAAGTCACCGGGGCTGCCCCGGAGCGGCCGTTTGCCTCGCGGGCTTTGCGATACGCATTCCTAAGCTCCTTTACCTTAACACGGCACTGCAGAGTGTCCCGCTCATGGCCTCTTTCTGCCAAGGCCCGTGATATCTGCCCATAGGTGTCAAAATTCCTGCGGCTAGACCGCAGCTGAGACTGAACAGCCTCTTCCCCCCAGCAGCTGATGAGGTCCAGCACCTCACTATTGCTCCATGCTGGGGATCGCCTATTGCGTGGAGGCATGGCACGTGGAGTCATGATGATCAATCTGAATGATCACCTGCAACGATTCCCTGAGACCACGCCACGCAATCAATCAGATCAATGAGAATGATCACTTGCAAGGGTTCCCTGAGAGCACGCCACGCTTGGCTGGAGCAAACAGGAAGGGGATTTTCAAATTTCCCTGGAACTTTAAAGGGCGGGTCTGACGTGTGGTCACCTGAGGACAGGACAAAAGAGTTTGCAAGTGATGACCAGAGTGGCTCGAACGGGAATTATGGGACAGGCTGGAGGCCAATTAATACGCAGTGGGTGTCCACATTCTTCCTGTAGCGCTACAGCAGGTGCGCTACAGCCCTTACTCCCCATGAGGAGGTGGATTTATAATAGCGCTATAACTCCGCGGTTATAGCGCTATTAGTGCCTTGCCAGTGTGGACGGAGAGTAGGTTATAGCGCTCGTAGGGGCTTTATAGCGCTATAAAGTGCCAGTGTAACCATGGCCTCAGCTGACATCATAAGGGCAAGGTAAATCAGTGCGTTGTTTAAAGGCAGTGTCATAAGTGTGAAGTAGCCTAGAATTAGTGTTTACCTGTAAGGGGTTAAGCTAAAGGTAACCTGAGAGGTGGACAACTGACCAATGAGAAACTCCTCAAGAGACAAAGGATTTTAAGTTTCAGTTTCTCTCTGGGTCTCTCTCTGTTTACCTCGGCTATGGGATGAAAACAGCTATGTCTTTCATTATAACTATAAGATTCTATTAAGTACAGTAGTCAGTAAGTTTACCTTCTCTTTATCACTTGGAGAGTTCTCAGTGGTGAGTGTTGGCTGGGTGCTTCTTGATATTGTAAGCTTCAGCAGAGATATCAACTGTGGGAGAAAATTGCCTCGGGGGAGAGGTTTGGTTTCTGAATCCTTTTGTTGATTATGGTAGATGCTGTTCTATTGATGGTTATAAGGGATTTATTCCTTTCTTTTTTTCTTTTATTAAAATCTTTCTTTTAAGAAGCTGACTGCTTGTTTTCCATTGTGTAAGATCCTGGTTTTGGATTGGGCACGTCTCGCAGGATCAGGCGAGGTTTGGGTTTTTTTTCTCTCAAGCTTCCCAGGGAAGGAAGAAGTTTGGGGGGTTAGTGGAAAGGGAAAGAAGGGTCCCAAACTACCCTAGACCTAGTTTGGTGGTGGCAGCGTACCAGGTCCAAATACAGAAGAATTTGTGTTCTGGGGAAAAACATTTTAACCCAAGCTGGTAAAATAAGCTTGTGGGGGTTATTTCTTTTTTCATGCGGGTCCCCACATCTGTACCCTAGAGTTCAGAGTGGGGAGGCAATCCTGACAGGCAGTTTCACTATAGTTTGTTTCCTCTGGTTTTTGAGGTGGAGATCTTCCACATAGGAAAAGGGAAGAGAAAAACTTTAAGTAGTAAGATGATATCACTGTAAAACCACAAAAATTGGCAGGTAGACCCAAGGGCAGGTGTAAAAAAATCCTACTTTTACCTCCTTTTCATAAACTGACCATATTTGAATGTTTCTTTAACTTTGAACTTCTTCTCTGCAGCATATGTCAGTAAAATAAAACAATAATTAAGAAATGATTGAGGTTGAAATTATAGATAGGGCACTGGACTGGGATTCAGCAGACCTGGGTTCAATTCCCAGCTCTACCACTAGCCTGCCGGATGACCTTGGGCAAGTCACTTTACCTCTAGTTTTCCCATCTGTAAAATGGGGATAATGATACTGCTCTCTTTTGTAAAATGCTTGCAAATTGTAAAATGAGATGTAAAGATGATAAGCGTCATATAACAACTAGGTAAATGTATTATATATTTCCACAGAACAGTCCTTCCACCTTAAAAAAACCCTAAATCTCAAAATATGCTTGCCTAGATATGAGCAGTTACGGAATGCAGCTACTTTACTCAGACCGTGCAGTTCCCCTTCACTTATTATTTATTACCAAGCAAATTACACATCTGCAGTCAACCTAAACTAGGCCCATTGTGCTATGAAATAAAACACATTGTTGGATATATACAGATGACATTATATGCTATTTAATTAGAACTAAAGATTCTTCAACTAATTTACTCCTAGTATGTCTTGACATACTGCAAAGTTCCATACACATAGTAATAAAAACATCTAATTTCTCAGTCAAAGAAAAACATTATAATCTTTCAGGTTATTAAATGAATATATGGTTTTTTATATTTATGTAAGTGTAGTTAACTCTCATTTATTGGTATGCTTCCCTAAAAACACTGCTCTCCATATGCACTAAACACAACTCTTTAGATCTTTATTACCTTTCCCACAATACTAAAAGGCACTTCTCTGCAGCAACCAACCAACCAAACAAAACTAGTTTGCACAAAAACAACAAGGAGCCTGGTGGCACCTTAAAGACTAACAGATTTATCTGAGCATAAACTTATGTGGGTAAAAAACATCCTCATCTTCAGATGCATCTGAAGAAGTGTTTTTTTTTTACCCATGAAAGCTTAAAAACCCCATTATTTCAGATGCATCGTGGGTTTTTTACCCACAAAAGCTTATGCCAAAAAAAAAATAAATCTGTTAGTCTTTAAGGTGCCACTGGACTCCTCATTGTTTTTGTGGATACAGACTATCACAGTTACCTCTCTGATACTTAAAACTAGTTTGGACTTTCTAAGCTTCTCCACTCTGGAGATGGAAAAATAACAAAAAAAAATTAAAAAATCTGAGTTTTACCACACTCCTCAGAAAAACTATCCTGGATGAACAAAAAATTATGTGGCATGTAAGCTTTAAGGAATATCAATTTCTTTTTGGGGAAGCGAGGGGGATATTGAAAAGTTAGGTTTATAATGAGGAGCTAACTTCTACCTTAACTACAGTGTGGCTACCACTCCATAGCAGTTATGCGTGTTTGTTATAAGTATTGTCTTCTACTCCAAAGACATTAATATTGCTTAAATTAAAAGACATAAAAGTTAAACTAGGGCCAGCATCACTGAAATAATTATAGGGCATCTTCGCCTTGTGTTATAAAGGTTCCTGGATCTACATTTACAATTGTTGGTTACTGTACTCTGAAATGAACACCAATGAGTGGATACACCAAAAGGTCTGTTTTCCTCTTCATTTTGTTTGTTTTTGAGGAGGAAGACATACCAAAACCAACAGCTTTGTATCCCTGCTCAGTTTTAGCGTCAGGCTTATTCTGTAAACCAGTTTGCTGAGATGTATTAGCAGATGGCTAGTAATACGTTATCCAGGCGATAATGGTGAGCCTTATTTCTTGAACTGGTATTTATGATGAAAAAAGTTATAGATAATAAAAAGAAATGTAAAAAGCACAATTAGCCGTTTCACTGATGACAACTGAAAGACTTACCTAGAGAAGCCCAGGAAGGGGCCTGCCAGATATCATTGAGTTGCCAGTAGAGTGATCCCATTGTATGTCCCTCTCCATTGATTATCTCACTTCGACTACGCCGATAGAACTCCGTTTCTGCCTTTATACACTGAGCTTGCATAACCTTGTTCAGCAAATATATTAAAAAGAGTATTATTTTTAATTTGGTTAACTACTCTCAAAACAGTGTGTGTGTGTCAGCGAGAGAAAGACAGACAGACTGGGCTTTCCATGCTCTCTGAGTAGATTGTACCTAAAAGGTACAACTCTGATCAATAGACAGTACAGGAGTAGAGCTGTTCCAAGGGGATCCCAGCAAGGTGTTGTGTGGCAAGCAGGTACAATCTTTCCCTAGCCTGCTGCAATCAGTGAGTCCAACCTGCTCTGTGGGTCAGTGTAGAGGGTCAAGGCCCGACTTCTTCCTGCCTCTCCCCTTTTCTCTAGAGTAATTTGTGTTGCATGTAAGAAGTATCCCTGCCATGATCACTAGTCCTGGTATGGGAGAAGGGAAACAAAGAGGGAAATTGAAGAGGCTCTTCGTGCCCCGTTTTCTCCCCTGCAAAGGGTCAAGGACACACAGAATTCACCCATATTGAATTATATTGTAAATTCTTCAGGGCAAGGACTATCTCATTATTACGTGTCTCATCAGTGCCTAACACACTGACCAAGACTAGGCCCTCTAGCTGCTAATAACAACGACGGCTGTATTAGAAGTATCTGCCACCAGATTGTGACACACAGTTACCTGAGTGAGGTAAATTGTATCTTTGAACAATTTTAGGGGATCTGTGTTCCGGGGCAGCTTGAAGTGAAGTCCAGCCTGATGAAGCATTTGGTCGTTACCAGCTGTATGGTGCTGTCGATGGAGGGAGAAATTGCTTGTATAAGACCAGTCCTCTGTAGAGGAGACCTTTTGAAAACACAGAAAAGGTTGAAAACAGATCATAAAGAAATGGCAAACAGTGCATGCTCCTGAACTTTGGGACCAGGTACTTAGCAATTGCTGAATGGCAAGAAGGTGAAGAATCTCCATTCAGCCCCTTGCCATCACCTAGAGTGTTTAAAATAATACTTTACGTTTCTATGGTGACTTTCATCTGAGGATCTTTAAGTCCTGAAGCCAGCAACACCCAGTGGAGTAGGTGTTGTATTCTTTTACAGATGGACAGACCAAGGCTCAGAAGTCCAAATTCAGAGGGCTCAGCACACAAGCAAGAGTAGCTCTGTTGGTTTTGTGGAATTTCATGTATTTGTCCTACAGCTGAATTTGGCCCACAAAGCTTTCACTGAGTCAGTGGCCGAGGAGAGGGGAAAAGAAGGGACGAGGGAAACACAGCTGGGGGCCATCATTGTTAGTGGATGAGCCTGGGCGCTTAAATTCATAACTTTACTAAAAATAATGGACTGACTAGGGACACCAGCTTTATGACTTATTACAACAATCTATAACCCACTAACAACCCCCACCCCGCAGCTCTTCCCACCATTCCTTTCCCTCCTATGACTGGACAGATACCAACCTGACACTTCACCTTGAATGGTCCCCTGAAACGTGTATATATTACCTATGCTAAATAACCTGTTCCACCTTGTATTTAGCTATGGCACTGTGAGTACATTTTCCAGACCTCAAGAAGATCTCTATGTAAGCTCGAAAGCTTGTCTCTCTCACCAACAGAATAAAATATATTACCTCACCCACTTTGTCTCTCTAATATCCTAGGACTGACACAGCTACACCACCAGTGCATACAATATAAAAGACAAGCTCACTAACCGGCCACTAGCCAGCTTCTTTTACTGCAGCAAGTAACAATGCTCAACATATTTTTGGTTCTGATCTAATGAAGGAGGAAGCTGTGTGTAACAGTTGGTTAATCAAGAGTTACGTTTGTGATGTGAGAATTTAACAATCAGTATCTTAATACTTCAATCAATACAAGCTCCTGAGTTTAGAGAGTTCAAGAATGTTACCAGTTGTTTAATACCGGAAAAATTATTTTAAAAACGTTGACAGATTATAATAAATTAGAGCAATGCCGTGGACTCTCACACAGCAAGAATGGCCTAGGGTAATAAATTAGGACTATAGGTATTTATCTTGGCTACAGTGAGAGGAACTAAGTTTAATGTATTAAAAAGGGAAAGATATAAATCGATGTACATCCCACTCTGTCTCTACCCCTCATATTAAACTTAACATTTCCTCTTAATAAGGAATTTGTGTTATTTCAACTATAGTCACGGACCCAGAGTTTCTTGCCCAGTGATTTATTGTCAAGATCAGGGGTCTCCAAACTTTATGAGATGAGGGCCATATTAGATTTTTGAAGGGGCTTCGCGGGCCAAAGTGACTGTGAAAAAATTCAGTGTATTCAAATATATGCAAAATCCCCCCCTTTGCTCCTCCGGCTGCTGCCACGGGAGCACTTATCCCTCCACACATGGGGCCGCTGGCAGCAGCTCGTGAGGGTGCGTGGGGGGAAGTGGCGGCTCCTTCACATGCCTGCTCAGCATCCCTGCTCAGCTGGAGGGCCGGACAAATCGAAGCCATGGGCCAGATCCGGCCCCCAGGCCGTAGTTTGGAGACCCCTGGTCAAGACCAAAAGGGAACAGGGATGGGGAAAGCTATGAAAATGGAAGCTCTGCCTTACTTTTTCCAATGTACTAAAAGAGGGCCAGGACTGAAATCCATACTCCGAGGCAAACCGAGCTTTAGGATACATTGTCCAGTTCCAGCAGTCACTGAGGTAATTATAAAAGTGAGTGTCACCATAATGGGTGTCGTAAGGATTTTGGGAGAGCCAGCCTTCTTTAACAGACTCCTTGCCATTTGTGGGACTGGATGTAATGTAAGGACGACTCTTATCCTCCTGGGTAAACAAAACAAAAACACACCATAATAAAGTGATTGGTTCTAACATTTCAATAACCAGACCTTACTTTGGGAAGTGAAACCAAAATACCTTTGCTGAATTCCTGAGTCACTGCCTAGGAAACATTTTGCTTTTGTGCCCTGACATTCATCTCCTCTCTCTCATATAATCGTTTTAAATTCCTGGAATCAGCGGCCTAACAGGATGTACTACAGCTTTCTGTTTCCATGATTCCTCCTCCCCTTCACGGTCATGTAAACACTAATGAATCTGGCTTTTACCAGCCAGATGCTCCCACTAAAGAAGTGGGCAGGGAGAAAACTATGCCAGGGCTCCACTGCTCCCTCCTACCAAAATCAGCAAAACTGGCTGGACACATTTGTGAGGGATGAATATACTGTATCCTGTTCAAGTGGTGTCATAAATTACTTCCTCTCCTCACAGTGCAATAGCGATACCATTACAGGAACTGTACTCCTTTGAGGCACAATGCCTCCCAGTTGTCCCCCTGGAGCACTGAGGCTATGCACTGTCCCTTACTGTGAGAAGTGAAAACTGCACCATGTGGCCTTTAATTCATAACTAGTATTTTATTGAGCCCAGGACGGAAAGTGCAGTCTATCCTCAGCAACTACCAAACTCAAGGTGTGAATGAATAAGTTACAAAGCAGGAGGAATCCAGCTACTTCTTGCTCAGGGAAGCTTGTTAGCCTCATCTGCTAGTAAATTTGTAGGCTTCATTCTGAGCGGAGAGGAATTTGAAACTAAAGTGCAGTTTTGAAAATCTTGGGGAAAGGGATTCTCTTGCTTCAGATCAAGAGACTTGCTATCTTTAAAAGCTTCTACATTATTAGTAACAGCTATTTAAAGCATTTCTAGTGGAAAATAAAACAAAATCATCATTCACATTTGTGTTGTGAGACAGTTCCTTTAAGTAAAATGATTACTTTTGCATCATTCTTTTGCAGTGGCAATGCTAAGATTTTCCCCATTTTTCCCCGTTGTTACAGACAACCAACAAGCCTTAATCTAAATACATTCAAGGTATGCTGTCATTATAGTCTGTTTGCAGTGCTTTGGTTTTCTTTGGCCTGGCTGTGCATTTTAGGCCAGATGCAACTTTATGAAAGGCAAGATATAGAATTGTTTCAAATTACATATATTTAACCACTACTGCACATTGCCTCTTATCTGTGCCAAATACTGAAGGGTTTCTTGCAATTATATAACATTGAGGGACACATTTTCAGTAAGGAAAGCCCCTGGTTCTACATTCACAGTTACCACTATTAGCTCCAATAAAGCAAAGCAGTTAACCACAGGCTTCAGTTTAAGCACAAGTAATTCCATTCACTCGTGTTCAGTTGTGTGAACAGTTAATCACTAGAACTGCTTATCTAAGACCACGTCTACACTACCTGCCAGATCAGCAGGTAGTGACCAATCTATCAGGGATCGATTTGTCGCATCTAGTCTAGATGTGATAAATCGATCCTAGAGCACTCTCCCAGTCAATTATGGAACTTCACCGCCACAAGAGACGGAAGTGGAGTCGACGGGGGAGTGGCAGCGGTCAACTCGTTGCCATGAGGGCGCCGAGATAAGTAGGCCTAAGATACGTCTTCTACTATTCATAGAAGTAGGCCTAAGATACTATTCGTGTAGCTGAAGTTACATATCTTAGGCTGACACCCTCCCCCAGTGTATACCTGGCCTTAGGATATGCTACATTCTCCATTACTGAAGCCCTGATATGAGAGCTGGATCTTTTTCAAAGTGATAGATTCTAGGTCAGCCAGATGTAATGGGCTTAATGGAGAAATTGCTTGGTGAATGTTTTGTGTTATGCAGTAGTTCAGACAGAAGATTGTAATGGTTTCTTCTGGCCTTAAAAATCTATTGATCTATATGCTTAGAGTGAAGCAGATGCTTCAGGGCTTTACTGGATTAGAGACACTGTGCATTCAAATCAGGTGACATACAATGCTTCCAGAAGCATTTCACTAAGCCATCTGCATGCTCAGTAACCCAATTTGTGTACGTGATCATAAAAATGATAGAAACCTAGAAAAAAATAGTTATTTATCCTCTTGTAACTGTTCTTCGAGATGTGTTGTTCATGTCCATTCCAGTCAGGTGTGTGCATGGCAGCTGGAAGATTTTTCTCATAGCAGCAACGGTCGGCCTGGGTGTCCCCTGGAGTCGCACCTTCATGGTGCTCAATATAGAGCCCTGCCAACCCGCCACCCACTCAGTTCCTTCTTACCGGCTACTCCAATAAAGGGGTAGGAGGGTGGGTATTGGAATAGACATGAACACCACATTTCGAGAACAACACTTATGAGACCGTAGGGAACTGTTTTTTTCTTCTTCCAATCAGGTGACTCTCACGCCTAAGTTCTGGAGGCGGGGTCAGAGCTGTCCACTGACTGGAGCACTGCTCTACTGAAGGTTGCATCATCTCTGGCCTGCTGGGTAATCACATAATACACAGTGAAATTGTGAGTGGAGAACCATGCCGCTGCTCTGCATATTTCCTGAGTGGAAAATCTGTTCCCTTATACAACTCAAGGAAAGTTGGCCCAAATTTCAGAGTTTAAAACCTTTAGCAAGACAATTTGGGGGCAGGTGCTATGCCCCTGAAAATTTCACTTACAGCAAGAACAATTTCTTGGATGTTCTTCACATAAAGTGTCACATAGTCTTTGAAATAAACTTTCATCTCAGCATGTGGTATAGAGAACCAGTTGTCTGCAATTGCTGCCTCATTTTCATTGTTTCCACTCCATAAAATGATGCATGGGTGAGATTTTAATCTCTTTATCTGAAATAGAAGTCAGTTTCAAAATTAAAATTCAATTATCCTTTAACTGGATATCTTGTAAAGTGTATGCAAGGTGCACAGAATTTAAACAATACTGGCTGGTTTCTACACTTTCTGAAGTAATCTCAATCACAAGAAATATGAAGGATTCCAAAGGATACAGTACTATTGCAGCCATGGAAATAAGGAACCAATGCTGCAAAGAGACATATCAGTAACTTTACTCCATGAGTAATCATGCAGACTTCAACGGGAATACTCACATAAATAAAGTTACTCATGAATTTGTAGAACCAAGTCCTAAATTTGCACATCTTTGAAACTACTGGAAATTCACATTTTTGGTAAACTATAAGAGAACAAAATATTTAGTTTTTTCATCTTTACTTTTCCACAAGACATATGAGATAACACTTTTTTCAACTTACAAAAAATCAACTTCCCTGCCTGGACAGAAAAATAAATTAAAAATATTAATAATGAAATGATACACAGCCCAGGCAGCAAAATATATAATCTCCTCTTCTCCTAAAACATGTAAAAGTAGAGGCGAGATGTAAAGTGGGAAGACAGGACAGAGGGACCTCATGTTAGCCCAGATGACCTCTACATTTGTCTGCCCACTACGTTTTGCCTTGCTTCTCTATGGGCCTCACTCCATTTTCTTGGTAGTGTGTGTGTGTTTGTTACTTGAGTGCACAGCAGACTGCAGTCTTTAAAGAAACTCATGTCAGACAATGAGTAACAGAAACAAACAAAACTACACAGTTAGACAATACAAGCATATGGAAATACGGGTCCTGGACACCACTGTACAACATACCTGATGAGTAACTTCTGCTCTTACTGATTCTAAGTAGTTCTGGTCAGTTGGGTAGAGGGCACATGCAAACATAAAATCCTGCCAAATCTAGAGAACAAGAAAAAGGAAATACAAAATCTGTCAGCAAGTATTTTTCTATGCTTAAACAATAAATGATTTTCAGTTCACATGGACTTCAATTCAGATGGAATTATTTGTCTTAAACATCAGATGAGGAAGAAATTTTCAACTTACTCACTGTACATGAATACCGAAGGTGTCACCAAAACAGCTACATCCCAGATGAGCTCAACTTTCATGTGCAAATACACCCCTAGGGTTGATTTCCTCAATTTTTGTGTTTTAAGCCATTTCTTCATCACTATGAGCCAGATTCTTCCACCTTACTCATGGTTTGCAAATAGCTCCATTACTTTCAGTAAGACTACTTGGAAGCCATATACTACTCAATGAGTGAAGGCGGAAGACTCTGTCCATAAGTGAAAGAAGTTCTTATGGCTTTTACGGTGTGTTTTTGCATAGACCCATGAGTAGAGCAACAAATCTCCATTGCTTATTAGCAGAAGAAAGTCATTACACTGATGTGTTTATTTAATTTTTTTTATGATTTAAAGTACAGCTACTGTAATCCTCCAGGCATGCTTCACAACACAACATAAAACACGAGATCAACTTAAATTAATACTGAGAGAAAAAAGTGATATCCCCCATCTATCAGAGGGGGGAAAAACCTAGACCTCCCACAACTCAATGTCTCTCTTCAGAGAAAGCCTGTGTAAATAGATATATCTTGCAAGAAACCTCTACTGTCAATGACAAAAAGTTGAGAAAGGCTTTTACGTCACCTAATCTATCTATATTCCCTCACAGCCAGTGCAAGATTATTCCATACAATATATTTTGTAATGTTCTGTCCAGTCCAGTTTCAACTGACTACTTTTCCTTGACAATCTACTTCACAGATATCAGAATCAGAAATATTTTCCAGATGTTCAAACTAGGGTTTTTGGGGTATTTTTGCTTCTTTTTAACACAATGAATTCTACTTTCTTGAGCTACCGCAGACAATTTCTCTCTCTCCTTGATGTTTATATCCTGCAGATATCTCCGTGACAACTTAAAAAAAAAAATAAGAAACTCCCTAAACTATTTTAACATCATTTTCATGATTATCAGCAAAAATGAAAATGAACCAATATCAGTTACACATTGATTGAATTAATCACCTCCAATTTCATAGTCTCCTGACAGAAATAAGTTGTTTCATTTCATCAAAAAATGGAATTCCAAAAAAACTGACCATATTTCGGTCTGATGAGCAAGACAGCCATTTCTCTCTGTTTTCCTTTTAAAGTTTCCATGATTTTGAGATTCCTAATAGATCCTGTATTTTCATTTTCAGGGTGCTAAGGGAAAGACCTACTGAAGAATGTTGTCACAGATACATCACTGCTGGAAAAGCCTTGCTCCCTACATGGGATTTCACCCTTCCAGACAAGATGCCAGGCAGAAAGATGAGAGCCAGCTAAGCACTCCCTGCAGTGAGAGGATGCCCTTCCATGAATGATTCAGTGGGTCTTTCCTAAAAGATCTGAAAACAATTTTTTAAAAATCTGTTAATAAATGCAAAATCACTGAAGCTTTACAATGGAAAAAAGTGTAAAAAATCAGTGTACAATCAGGCCTTATAAAAAAAAACCTATGCAGGCTCCATCGGAGATTGTGTACAGACAAACACCCTTTATAAAGGCATGTTTCAAAAGTATGTAACATGGTATTTAGCATGCTAGCTCCAGTGAATTGTTACTTCCTTTTTCCTTGAGACATTATCGCATTACATGACTTGATTTTGAATCCTTTTCCAACTCTTCATCAGATAGCAAGAGAGGCAAGTTAAGTAGAAGATTCATATTCATCAATATTAAACATTTTCTTGGTTGATTTTCATAGAAGCCTCTCTTTAAAACAGAAGTTAATTTTTTTCAGAATGAGGACCTAATTTTAGGTACCTACATCAGTATTTAGGTTACTAAATAAGGCCCTGACCTTGCAGTGAGTTCTGCCTAGGCACGGAGCTAAATGGCCTATTTAGGTTAAAGTACCTACAAATCAGAGAACTGTACATAAGAAAGGCCATACTGGGTCACACCAAAGGTCCATCTAGCCCAGTATCCTGTCTACCGTCAGTGGCCAATGCCAGGTGCCCCGGAGTGAGTGAACCTAACAGGTAATGAGCAAGTGATCTCTCTCCTGCCATCAATCACCTCCCTCTGACAAACAGAGGCTAGGGACACCATTCCTTACCCAGCCTGGCTAATAGCCATTAATGGACTTAACCTCCATGAATTTATCCAGTTCTCTTTTAAACCCTGTTATAGTCCTAGCCTTCACAGCCTCCTCAGGCAAGGAGTTCCACAGGTCAACTGTGCATTGTGTGAAGAAGAACTTCCTTTTATTTGTTTTAAGCCTGCTGCCCACTAAATTCATTGGGTGGCCCCTAGTTCTTCTATTGTGGGAACAAGTAAATAACTTTTCCTTATTCACCTTCTCCACACCACTCATAATTTTATATACCTCTATCATATCCTCCTTAGTCTCCTCTTTTCCAAGCTAAAAAGTCCTAGCCTCTTTAATCTCTCCTCATATGGGATCTGTTCCAATCCCCTAATCATTTTAGTTGCCCTTCTCTGAACCTTTTCTAATGCCAGTATATCCTTTTGGAGATGAGGAGACCACATTTGTACATAGTATTCAAGATGTGGGTGCACCATGGATTTGTATAAGGGCAATAAGATATTCTCCATCTTATTCTCTATCCCATTTTTAATGATTCCTAACATCCTGTTTGCTTTTTTGACTGCCGCTGCACACTGCATGGATGTCTTCAGAGAACTATCCATGATGACTCCAAGATCTTTTTCCTGAGTAGTTGTAGCTAAATTAGCCCTCATCATAGTGTATGTATAGTTGGGGTTATTTTTTCCCCAAGGTGCATTACTTTACATTTATCCATATTACATTTCATTTGCCATTTTGTTGCTCAATTATTTAGTTTCATGAGATCTTTTTGAAGTTCTTCACAGTCTGCTTGGGTCTTAACTATTTTGAGCAGTTTAGTATCATCTGCCAACTTTGCCACCTCACTGTTTACCCCTTCCTCCAAATCACTGATGAATTAGTTGAATAGGACTGGTCCTAGGACTGACCCTTGGGGAACACCACTAGTTACCCCACTCCATTCTGAAAATTTACCATTTATTCCTACCCTTTGTTCCCTGTCTTTTAACCAGTTCTCAGTACATGAAAGGATCTTCCCGCTTAGCCCATGGCAACTTAATTTACGTAAGACCCTTGGTGAAGGACCTTGTCAAAGGCTTTCTGGAAATCTAAATACACTACGTCCACTGGATCCCCCTTGTCCACATGTTTGTTGACCCATTCAAAGAACTCTAATAGATTAGTAAGACATGATTTCCCTTTACAGAAACCATGTTGACTTTTGTCCAACAATTTATGTTCTTCTATATGCCCGACAATTTTATTCTTTACTATTGTTTCAACTAATTTGCCCGGTACGGACGTTAGACTTACCGCTCTGTAGTTACCGGGATCACCTCTAGAGCCCTTTTTAAATATTGGCGTTACATTAGCTATCTTCCAGTCATTGGGTACAGAAGCTGATTTAAAGGACAGGTTACAAACCTTAGTTAATAGTTCCACAATTTCACATTTGAGTTCTTTCAGAACTCTTGGGTGAATGCCGTCTGGTCCTGGTGACTTGTTACAGTTAAGTTTATCAATTAGTTCCAAAACCTCCTCTAGTGACACTTCAATCTGCGACAATTCCTCAGATTTGTCACCTACAATGGACGGCTCAGGTTTGGGAATCTCCCTAACGTCCTCAGCCATGAAGACTGAAGCAAAGAATTCATTTAGTTTCTCCGCGATTACTTTATCGTCTTTAAGTGCTCCTTTTGTATCTCTATCATCCAGGGGCCCCTAGATGTTGAAGGTGCTATATCTGTAGGTTCTCAGAAGTACTGAAAATCGAGACCCTTCTTTTGGTGACCAAAATAGATATAGATGCCCTGTTTTAGGCACCAAGTTCCAATCATTTGGTCTCAGTGTAAGGAATATTGAAGATTTTGCTCTCTTGTACAGACAAATCTCAGAGAGAATGTCTACACATGGACATATACACAAAGAGAGGGAAGAAGATCCTTTCCTATACAATGCTAATGTAATATTTCTCTTGCAAAAATTGTAGTGTTCTGTTTTCCCATGTGTTATGCCGAATGGTAGATGTAGGCGCGCTTCTCAAGATTCTAACAACAAACATGACTCAAGCTTCACTCACATACTCAGTTTCATAAAAACCCACTGATGTGTATTTACAGCCTTGTAAGTTGGAGCTATGTATCTAGTTTCACCATAGTCTTTGCTGTAGGTGCTCCCACTACAGTCATGTTTACACTGACTTACAGCTTTTCCCAAAATATTCCATTTGGGCTGAAATTTTCCAAGCTTGATCTCAGGCCAAAGTTGAAAGTCTGAATTCAATCTCTTCAGCTGTTTTGAGGTTAAGAGGGTTTTTTTGTTTTGTTTTTACAGAAGTAAATTTTTTATACAGATGGGAAAGCACAACTACCTTAATTGTTGATGGGATTATTCAAAAATAGCTGGAACTATAACAGGGTAGTTAATTCTCACTGTTTGTGCAGGCAGTGCTCACACTGTTGAGAACTTATCTGTGTACTCCCACAGGTTTCAGCAATGTTACTCTCACATGAGTAAGTAATCAGAATGAGTAAAACGTCCCACAACCTCCATGCGGAAGTAAAGCCACTTTTGAGGGAAGAAAAGGTGAACGTTTTTAGTTATAAATATTAAAAATCGTGTGTTTGTGTAGCTCACTGTTTGATGCATGTTACAAGTCATCCTTTGTGCCCAATCCACAGAGAATTCTATTTGATACAGGTTCTTATACAGCACTCATCTGAGCATCTTCTAGCAGTTCATTAATCAACATGACTAACATATGTCACATGTGGTTCTCTCTCTCATCTTCTCTTCTGGAGAAAGAATTGCACGAGCAATGCAGCACTTTGTTTTGGTTAGGTATTGTTTGGGGAGTTTTGTGACAGCTCTGAGCTTAGCCCTTCACCAAAAGCTCACGATCAAGCTTTCAGCTCTGTAGATCTTAAGTTCAATTCCTGCTAACAGGCAAGGTGCCAGTTGTTATTGTTTGCAACTGTGCTGTTGTTTTACCCCTTTTTGGGGCATAACAGCAGCAGTTACATTCGGTCCATGGCTAAGGCAGGATAACTATTAGGAAGGTGCCGTATCTATAAGCAGACATTTACTGACCATGGTCTCTGACCTTCCCCTCTTTTTCTTCCTCTCCACTGTTTTCTTTAAATAAAAACAAACAAACCAACAAGAGACAATAAAAAACAATGTGCAAGATCAATTTAATGTTAAGTTAGAGACGTTAGAGTGCACTTGTGCACAACTGCAAAAGAAAATTCAAAAGGTAACAGGCTACGTTTTTAAACTTTCGGGGACCCAACTTTCAAGACCTTAAAGGACCCTGTTTTCAGAGCACCTGTCCTATGAAAATGAGGCCCCTATATTGTTTCAAGGTGGGTATCCAGAAATCACTAGTTCCTTTTGAAAATTTAACCCAGATTCCTGTACTAGTATTAACTCATCTGCCTTGCTCATATGCCAGTATTTTCTATTTGTTATTTTCTTATCTATTTGGAATACAGGGGCTGGGTCGTCTGGTTTGTTTTTTACCATTATTCCTAGTTCATCGCAGATATCATAGAATTCATCTTGCTCATATACTCCTCCTCCCCATACACGAAGTGCATTCATGTTAGCATCAACTGTGGACTGCAAGAGGAGCTTTAACCTGTTCAATACAAAGAGAATTAAATTAGGAGAGCTAACAGTTGCATGAAATTATACCCCCACTAAACTAGGTAGCCAGGAGAAAGCTACACAGGCTTGTATCCTTCTTCATTTAAAAAAAAAATGTATGTCCAATTTAGGTACATCATTAGCTGACAGGTCAAGACCAGTAACTTTGACAGAAAGACCATTCTGACACCCTAGAAATCTGCATAAATGTTCACTGAACTCCCAAAGCTAAAATCTTTCAAATAAAAGGACTCAATCCTGCTAACCCTTACCAAACAGACCAGTGGTACTACTCATGGTGGTAAGTACTACACTCAGTAACAAGTGTTTGCATGATTGGGTCTTAAGGTTCGATCCCAGAAAGAGTCAATTAAAAAAATTAAACACCATATTTATCCAAGTATCTTCTTTGATTTAGAAAGAGTCAAAAAATTACCAGATGCATTCCAGCACCCTGAATGACATTTCAAAATCATGTTGGGCCCAACTCTGCCAATCTTGTCACTTTGACCTTACCCTACAAGTAGTCCCACTGCTAACAAGTTGCGGGTAGCAGAATCAGGCTCTGAGCATTACCAATATCATCCAGGCTCCCTGAACTTATCCATCAACAACAACAGCAGAACACCACCTTCCTCCAAAGCCAAATCTCTTCCCCTTTATTGACCTGATTTCTACTCCCCTTACTCACACTGAATAGCACTCTACACTGAAGATAGTTCCACCATTGATGTCAATGGGACTGCTCACAGAGTGAGTGCTATTCATCACAAATAAGGAAGGGCAGAATCTGACCTTTAGTATTCAATATCTAAAGAATATTGATTATGACTTACATATCAAAGGAAACTCTGTCCTCAAAGGAATCTGCTGGAATCCAGTTGGATCCCTTAATGAAGATGGGGAGTCCATTGATCCTGAAGTAGAAACTCAGGCCTAGTGAACCAGGTATAGGGTCCTCAACCAGTTCCACTGTTCGAAAATAAGCCTGTGGAGAATTGAAACTTTTGCATTTTTAAAGCAGTCACAGACATGAAAAATATAAAGAAAGCAATCTAAAAACCTAACCTTCACCTTCAGGAATTGTCAGTTACACCTTTCGTTTGTTAGTATATGATCAAGCTATTTCTAAAATGGAAGTAGTATAGTAGTATAGGTCTTTCAAATGAAACCATTGTGCACATTTTGCTAAGGCACTTATGTACAATATCAACCCACTTTCATTTTAAGAGGAGCTTGAAATAGAAAATTGCCAGAAGTTTCTAGCTTATTAAGAGAGAGAGAGAGACAGAGCACGTGCACATGTGCACAGACAGCTCATGCTACAGCAGACATGCATATGTCCTGTTTGAGATCAGTGAGAGAAATCCAGGGGCTGCATTAGATTAAACATTACTTGTATTTTACACACACTTTCTCTTCTTGTGGAAGGAGATTGCAGGAGCCTAGCTGTGGAATTCTTTGCCAGACAAGATGATACTAGGCCCAAGACTGACCATTCAGATCAAAAAGTGAGACCCATCTTTGTACTAAAGCCAGTTCCCCCCCGCAATGACATCTTTTCCATGGCAACTATCCAAAGGAGAAAGGAGCTCCTTTGGACAGCTTACTTTTATTTGAATAGGTGCAGTTCAGCACTAAGATACCATGGTGACCAGCTCAGACACACAACAGCTAGATTAGATAAAGCTACAGGCAAGGCTGTTCCTGACTGCGGTCATGCAGAATTACTCATCAAGCAGAGGCTTTTACAGAGGCGCACACATTCATTAGAGCTGCTCTTTCATCTCGTCATATGGTTGACCTGTGCTTGTGGATAGAGCATTACAAACTATGCAAGCTTTTTTAATCCTTTTCCTGTATGTGGAAAAACAGGATTGGAGAGTGCTGGACTGTTTTGTGGACTGTTTATTTGGGCTAAGTAAATACACTGTGCTGAAGAATATTTCGTTTGTACTGACAACGGTACAGTAATGACTTCTGGGGCAACATGGAAGTGAGCAGTTATATAGTTATGTTGACAGAAGCCAGAAATGGGCGACAGGGGATGGATCACTTGAAGATTACCTGTTCTGTTCCTTCCCTCTAAAGCACCTGGTATCGGCTATTGTTGGAAAACACGATCCTGGCTAGATGGACCTTTGGTCCGACCTAGTATGGTCTTAGCTATGTGATGAGGGCTGGTCTTCGCTGGCGGGTGGGGATCGACTGAAGATATGCTGACTTCAGCTATGTTATTCACATAGCTGAAGTTGCGTATCTTCAGCCGACTTACCTGCCATCCTCATGGCGGCGGCGCGCACCCCCATCGACTCCAGCTTGCGCCTCGCGACAAGCTGGAGTTACGGAGTCGACAGGGGCGCCGCTAGCGATTGATTTCTCGCGTCTAAACGAGATGCGAGAAATCGATCGCTAAAAGATTGATCACTACCCGCCGATTCGGCAGGTAGTGAAGACGTACCCTGAATGAAGAGGTCAGAGGTGTCTTCCTAACCACAGTAAGAGCAGTTGAGAGATAGCTGCCATCTTAGGTTCCTGTTCAGCTGCAGAATGTTACTGAATGAGACTTGTCTCTCTTTCAGGAAGACTTTATTCTTGTTATTTCTTTGCTGTTTTCCTTACTCTGATACAAGTCATCTAGATTAAAAAGAATATACCCAGTTTGCTCTTTGTGCATGTAACACAAGTATCAGTACAGGTGTTTCTTCCTATTGCTCAGTATAGGAGACAGAGAATTTTGAAATTAATTCATATGAAGTGAGGAAAAAGTAATTGAGGAACTGCATCCAACAAAATCAAAACAGTGAATCTATGTCAGAACTTGGGGATTTCCTAGCTCTCGGGCCTAACCTTAAATTACTAAACTGCACTTCCATCAAGATTAAACTATTATTTGCTGTAACATTTTCAAGAGACCAGGCTCTAGAATTGTATTGGACATATGTCAGGCGTGAGTCTGTATACTAGGAATGTAGCAGTAGGGGGTCAATTTAACACAAATAAATACAATTGATACACTTACCAACTAGGGTAAACATTTTAATTCCACAAATCAAACACAGGCTGGAGTTCAAAAGGCCACTGACAATGCCCTTAGTTTATTTTGTGAAATACTTTAATCTTATTAATCAAACAAATACTGAAGGGGGAAAACAACAGTATCTCATATGGCAAAAAAAAAAAACAACACACACTTTGTGCTACTTGGTTCCTGTTTGGTGCTCACGTCAAGCTGTGCAATGATTAAATTTTATCCTCATGCACGTAATGTGTATGACAAACCAAACTTATGATTGCAGATCTGTCACAGATTGTCCCCTCCTATGTCAAACTAACTCAAGGAAAAACAGAAGCAGAAGTCTGCCCCCAAAATTACAGTATGGGGCAGAATCTGGAATGACTGTTTCATATGTATACAAACAGTGAGCTCTTTGGGGCAGGGACAATCTTTGTTCTGTGTTTGTGCAGCACCTAGCATAGTCCAGGTCCATGACTGGGGCTCCTGTACGCTACAGCAACACAAATAATAGATAATAGTAATTACAATACTGTACAGAAGCAGCCGTGGATTAAGGTTAAATGGTGCTCAGATTCCCAATTATGCAAAGGTCCCTCCACACCAAACCAATGTGCTCAGAGCACTCTTGAGCTCCTAAGTCTCCAGGATAGATCCTAACACATTCCGGTGGCAGGCTCCCACCTCACTGATCCTTGAATCCAAACATTAGAAGTCCATGGGCTCCCTACAAACCCAGATCCACAGTTTCTGCCTTAATCAACCTCTGTACCGAAGGCCAAGTTCACCACTGGCTGAACTACATGTCAGCCCCATATCTTCATGTTTTTTGGGTAAGGTCATTTGTCTCTGTGGGCTGGTCCTCACTAGGGTGGGGGATCGACTGTAGATACGCAATTTCGAAATCGGCATAACTACAGCCGACTTACCTGCCATCCTCACGGCGGTGGCGGTTGGCGGCGCACTCCCCCGTCGACTCCAGCTTGCGCCTTTTGGCGAGCTGGAGTTACGGAGTCAACGGGGGCGTTGCTGGCGATCGATTTATCGTGTCTTGATGAGATGCGATAAATTGATCACCATAAGATCGATCTCTCCCCGCGCTAGTGAAGACAAGCCCTTCGATGCACGAACCCCTCAATGCCAACTGGCCAAGAAGGTTAAAGAATAACTTGATATATATATATATATATATATATATATTGGTTCACCTAAGAATGTCATATGAGATCTTAAGCCAGGATCACACTGGCCATTAACATAATTGTGAAATGTATGAACAGATATTATGTAAAGAGTTAGGTACCTATAGTGAAAAAGTGTTGTAACATCTGTATCCAGGCAGAGTTGACAAACAAGTTTGCTATCAGACAAGAGATGTTTTTTCACCTCTCTCTCTGTTGGTATTTAAATTATGCATTGTAAGTCAACACAATGGCTGCACATCTACATACCTAAATCAACAGAGAAGAAGCAGGGACACAAGAAAAAACAAGCAACGAGAGCAGGAAGGGGAGGGTTACTGTCCATGAGCACAGAAAATTAACTTGGAAAGAAGCAGAAGGCAAGACGACACCTCTTTATCCTGCACCTAGGAAGTAAAACAGGCAGTGCATTTACATTCATGAAAATGAGATCTTAATCCAAGCCTTGGCTGAAACCCTGTAGAAGACATCTGGTGTGATATAAATTTATTTAGAATGGAGGTTAGCTGGTTAAAGTTTAGTCTGTTGTAATTTTATTTCATATGTGACCCTTTTGTTTCCAAATTCTCTCTCAAATCTTGAATCTTTGATAATAAATGTATGATTGTCACCACTATACATGTTTGAAATGGGCCATCCTGATTATTATCACTACAAAAGTTTTTCTTCTCCTGCTGATAATAGCCCACCTTAATTGATTTGTTCCGTTTGGTATGGCAACCTCCATATTTTCATGTTCTCTGTACATATATATCTTTCTACTGTATTTTCCACTCCATGCATCTGATGAAGTGGGTTTTAGCCCAAGAAAGCTTATGCCCAAATAAATTTGTTAGTCTCTAAAGTGCCACAAGTACCCCTCATTCTTTTTACTGATACAGACTAACACGGCTACCACTCTGAAACCTTTCACCACTATACATATATCCACTATACATATAGTAAACAAGATGCTGCTTCTGAGTGGAATCATACAAGCTAGTGTGTATACTGTTCCTCTGGGGACAGCAGACCTGGTATTTCTGTAAGTGCTCAGTGGAAAGAGGGCTAGACTCTACAGGAGAACACTTCAAAGGGGCTCAAGGACTGGGATACACCTATTGGTAACTTTCAAGGTGAAGTAAGGGTTGGCATTGGCCAGAGGAGATTGGGTGGCTAAGACAGGTGCTGTCAATCAGTTAAGCACAAGCAAGTCCACTTCTCAATGCAGGCAAGGGAGTAACAAGATAACTCAACATCCTTGGCCCACTGAGAACTATCACAGTCTCTCTCTCTCTCTCCTTTTATGAGGAACTTAGCCTTAGGACTGATGCATTCTACCCATTCCTGGAATTTGTGATAAACAAGAGTTTCTCTCACATGGCTCAGCAGCCTGCATCACCATTAAAATCAATCAGTAACCAGACTATGGGACAAGCTAAAGACTTCCAAGTCTTTGCCAAGCAAATCAGATCAGCTGGGGGAACCAAAAGAGTCATGATATGCTGATGTTCTTTTTTTGTGGAATAGATCTGGGTTTTTAGAGATGGGAACGATACAACGGGAGACAAAGAGGCCCAGAGCAGAAAATCAGGAGAGCTAGAGCTAGGATATTTAAATAAATGAGCACAAGATACTAAAATACTATGATGATGCATGTGGTGTAAACGCCAAGATGGATTAGACGAAGTCAGAGAGGAAAGATCTGTTGGAGTGATGCTAAAAATCTGGGGAGGGGAAATACAGGTGGTTAAAAAAACTCAAGTACTAAAAACAGCAGCAGGATGGATATAAAAAGCTCCAATAATGAGGCAGAAATGAGTGCAAGGAGGGAAAGAAAAAGATCTCCGAAAACAAATGCACAAACAGGAGGGAGGGCAAATGGTTTAAATAAGACTAAAGAGAGAATTAAAAGGGCAAGAAGTTGTTTGATGGAGTCATAGAAGGGGATAAAGAGGCTCTGGATAAACAGAGGTGGACAAAGGCACTCCCACATTCCAGAAAACTCTTATTCTTTATGCTGGGTTTTTTGGCTATGATTTTATTCTGCAATCTTCTAAGAAACAAATTCCAACTCAAACAATTTAAATTATAGAAAAAGGAAAAATAAGATTAGTTCTTGGCCATGTTCTGAGTTGTTTATGCCATACTTGAAGCCTAAAGAGGCTGGAAAGTAGACAGACCCCATCATCCAGGAATTCCTCTGCCTAGGAGGGGTTCTCTCCTCAGAGTAGGATTGATGTGATGACCCTATGCTTCCCTCAGCGTAGGTGCGGGACAGAGGCAGGAGAGATGTATCAAAGGAGGGAGGAGAAGGCTGCAGGAAGCCACCAAACAGCCTTGGAGACTGCACTAACTTACTCTTGGAGTTGCACCAGCCCTAACACCAGCGAGCTGCAAAGGTGGTGTAACACTACTCAGAATGTGTACATGTCTCTCTCCCTGCCCAAGTTAGGTCGATGTGCAATAGGTACAGAAAAGTCATTTCTAAATACTTTCTCTTTATACAGCTTAATTTCACTTGTAAGTACAGCAATGGAATGAAACTCGAAACTTTACAATGATTTTTAGAAATATATCTGTCCCTGTTAATATCTCCAGAACCACTCTTAGTTCCTGAGTCTCTGGATGAATGTTGACACTATTCTACTCCTTCCCAGCAGAAATCCCAGCCTGCTGGCAGAAGAGCAAATCCTCCTGGGATGTGCTAGAATGGCAAGAGATTATATGGAGCCTTTCCCTCCTTGTGCAGCTGCAGGGCAGGATTTTACAGAGTGCCAGAGAGGAAGACCAGCTGCCACGTGAGCTGGTACAATATGGCCCTATGTGGGGGCGGCCTGCTGGCAAGGGGCCATAGCCTACAGGCCATACCTCAGCAGGTATTCTGAGGTGCATTTTGCTTCTTAAAAAGGAGCGACAATGTCCTGTGTCCTGCAGTCAATACCAATGACCACTCTGTCACGCATCAACATGGGGGCTCCTGGAGCACCTGCCCAATAGGAATCACTTTGCTTCCCCAGTACCGTGTGGCTTGCTCACAAGATCATATAGATGTTATTTCCCACATCATGATTTTCTAAGCCTAAAATCACTTTCCAAAACTTAATGCTGAGTTTATGTTGTTGCATGTAAAAAAACCAAACCTACACTTTGAACTATACTGAAAATATTGATCATGAATTATCTTCATCACTCTGAACACTATGGGCCCAATCCTGTTAACACTTTGCAGGACTGTTCATGATGGAAGGTAACTACAATGGGAAATGACTTCAACAGGGCTTCTCACAGGAGGAAGTATGACAACGAACAGCATTTGCAGGAGCACAGCTTCTGGACTAACATTCAGTGATGAAAACACATAAGTATCATCAAGCAAATGTACAGATTTATTTAGTAGTGTCCTTATGCTCATAGCATGTAGGACCCAGTCAAATTTTGTCTGAATTTTTGAATAGGTTGAAGATTTGTGAGTGGTTCTTTAATGGCCCAAATCTTCTGAACATCCTTATAAGTAATAAAAAAGCACTTTACAGAATCTATTACTGGGTAAAATAAGGTACCTGCTTGCTACTTAGGCATTCAAATTTGAGATACTGCTTTCCTCTGAAAGCTGGGATGCATACAGTTGTGTGTTTTCAATACATACTGTATTCTCTAGTAATTGAAGTTTCGTCAGATTTGTGCCTCACAGCATATCCCAGAAGTTTTAAACATTGATCGTCCAAATTAATTTGTTTTAAAAAAGTTTAATATAATTACATAAAAGCTTTTTCAATTTGCGTTACCAAACCATCAATAGTAAATTTCATGTTTATTACATAATATAATGTATCACACCTGAAGATGACAAATAAAATCCCGCAATACTTAAACAAAAAGCTTTTTGTTTGTTTGGTTGTTTACTCTAAGTTTGAGAATTTTAAAAACAAACAAAACACCTTTTCTTTTTTTTTATTTTCAAATTACTTTACAAGTTGTCCCCTTGTCAGACTGGAAGTGCAGGTTTTGGCACAAGTAAAAGCTGCCAGCATGTCAATTACCTTACATCTAGGGCTCCAGAAAATCCTGTTTCTAAATAATGGCCTTGTGTAAAAATTACAACCCAGCAGAACATTTTCTAATACTGCTTGAGAGCTATGGGGTTATTCAGTGATCCTTCCCGACATTAACTTCCTACATACCATATTAATCGAGAGGATTTATGTACCTTTGAAAATTTCTCAATCTTGTATCCTTTTCCCATGTTGAAAGTTGTTGTCATGTCATATCCAGTTTGATTTCCATGTCCACTAGGCCACCAAGTCTGCACTGTAGCACTCTTAAGGAGGGAGGAAACAAAAACAAAAAACAATTAGAAGCTAAGATCATAACAACTTGTGTGAAGATAGGGCATGTACAATAACAATGGTGCATCCAGTAGGAGATTATCAAATACATAAATGGCAGTTGGAAGGGGATAAAATGGGATCCACCCAGGGTCACTCCTCCCCACAGCACCAGAACTGTCCAGGGGAGACCCACCCCATTACAGGGGCACTAGAATCCAGGAAGTTCCTTCCCTTCTTCCCCACACCAACACATGGCCTTGGGGAAAAAGTGCAGAGGAGCCAGTAGGAGACTTCAGCTGGTCAGAGCAGAAGCAGCCAGAGCAACAACTTTGGGAGATTCAAAGAATTCTGTAGTTTGGACTGGACTTTCTCTGCTCTGCGCTGATTGGCTGTTTGCTTCAACTCTCACGTACTGCCTCCCTCAGACTCACAACATCCCTGTTTGTGTGCTCCACCCCATCCCTGCTTGTGTGTTCTACTCCGTCCCTCACCCTGTATCTGTCTGGTCTATTTCAACTGTAAACTCTTCAGTGCAGGCATTGTCTCCTACTCTGTGTTTGTACAGCACCTAGCACAATGGGGCCCCCTTCTTGGCTGGCCCTCAGGCACTACTGTAATAAATGAAACAACAATAATGATAACGGGAATGGGAGTTAGGCACCTAATTGCCATTTGTACCTTTGAAAACCTTCCCCTTCATCTATTGTGTGCGAAACTAAATATTTACCTGTAGCCTCCTCTTCAAATATCATCCTGGTCATATATGGATTGCACTCACTGGTTCAGTTAAATTGAGCTTTTAAATAAAAGAAAAGGATCCAGTCCCTTCTCAGGCTTCAGGCCTTTGACTTTTTCTTCCATAATTATTATAGTTTTCGATTTAGTTTCTGGAAACAAAAAAAGTAACTTCTCCCCTGTGATTTAGTATCATCTTGCTTTCCCAACAGAGATGGAGCAAGGTTAACAGCATTCATTTCATAGAGTTATATCTTTTTGCCAGCAGCATACTGTAGCCGCCCAGTTCTATCACTTACTATGAGCAGCATTCACTAGTTCAGTGCACATATTGGGGAAAGAAAGCAGTAATATGTGCACCAAACAAAGGAAGGATCAACAAAGAATATGTTAATGCAAGTGCCAGGATCTTTCTGTATAAAATCAGGCCAAAGAACACCTCAGTAATATGATTTGCTTGTAGCCATATCCTGACATAATCAGCTATAGCCACTTATTTCAGCTTCCACGATCTGGAATTATCTTAAGCAATAGTGTCTGAGTTCTAATCTGGAAATTCAAGGGATAAAAACTGAAGGATAAAAATCAGATCATGCCTCATCGAATATGGAGTGGCTTTAGAAAGATAGACACAAATGGAGATTTCTTATTGGTTGGTAGTGATGTTATACCCGGATCCATCTATTAGCAGATATGCAAGCAATTGCAGAACAGCAAGAAAACACTGTGCAATTAATTTCAGGCCAGGGTGATTATTGTACATCTCAGGTTGTTACAGTCCACTTGAGCAGCTTTGGACCTGAATCATCATCTGAAGTGAGCTCTCGCTAACTAGAAATTCATTTCTTGCCAGGTCTTGCTGTTTATCACATCGTGCAAAGCTGTTGCACAGAGTATGGACTCTGTCTGGCTCATAGATACGTAACAGCACATTGCTGTGACTACTGTAAAATCAGCTGCTGTGAATTCTTGCAGCAAAAGCCCTTTACACAAGGAATAGCGACACATTGTTGCCTCTGCTCTGCATTGTTGCCTCTGCACTTTTCCTCACAAACTACTCTCGCTCTAATGGTTGTATTTTGTTAACCAATTTCTTCTCTGGGGCAGGAGCGGGGGAAATGTACCAAAGCACAAAATCATGTTCAGTTTCATATCACGCTGTGTGTGTTACTGCAGACTAAAAAAGGCTCACTAAAGGCTAATATTTGTTTTTAAACAAAACCCTCTAGCCTAGATATTTGTACTTCTTCATATAACCTTTTGCTAGCAGTCAATAATAGTCCCTTTTAAAATAATTAAGACATCCAAATCAACATTGGCTACACACATCACTCTCCACTTCCAAATTCACCTTAATAGGTGTTTCTTCTCCACACACACAGCACATGAGAGTCTTTGGGAATATAAACCAAATACCTTTTAACAGGGAAAAAAATCTACAAATTTAAATTACACAGCAAAATTAAATTAACAAAGCCACAAAAACGTAGGAAGGGTATGACAGATCCCCATAGTCTCAGAGGTTATTAATTGGGTTTGACAGGAGTCCAGGATTCTTGTTCTCAACAGAGTCCGCATCCATAAATCCAATTAGGGTCAGTAGCGGTCAAATGGGAGGAGGCTCCCCTCTGCTTGTTTGCCCCACTCCAAAGAAGTCAGCATCACCAGCTCCTGCTCTGGTCAGCTATTGCCAGACCCTGGTTCAGGTCTGCTGCTGCCAAGTTCAGTTCTGTAGAGGCACCTCCATTAGGTCCAGAACCACTACTCCATTTTCCTCATGCTGGGCTCATTGCCCAGCCCATTACTTCCCAGCAATGGCTGACCCTTTTCTCCAGAGACTCTCTAATAATTTCATAACTAAATTTACAAGACAAATTTAATAGAATTCCTAAAAACATAAGCACAAAACACTATGGAACTACAGGGAAGTGAAATTAGAATTTATGTAAATTAACCCTCCCAGTACCTACTCTTTCACCCATTGTGAGATGGGGGGTGAGAGAAGGGTTGGAGAGAGCAAGCTTCTGTTCATTCTAATTCTAGAGCTTATGCCAATTCGTCCATTTTCAGTTGTGTTTCTCCTCTCCAAAGGAGTGCTTCATTTCTCTACATTCCACATGTCTTTAAGGATCCCTCAACTCAAGGAACTAAATTCAGAACTAGTGAAAGAGGTGCAACTTCACTAATTTTGCACCCTCCTCCTGGCTAGCTAAATTCTATACATAACACGTTTGCCCAAAGGTATCATTACTGGTTGTAGGAAGAATGCTTTCCCTTCCTCCTCTAAGGGCCAAACATATTGCATCCTGACTACAACAGTACCTACCTGCCCAGGAAGCAATGGTCTGAGACAGGAAATAGTGCTATCATATAGAATCACAGAACTGCCATACTGGAGTAAACCTGAGATCCATGTAGTCCAGTATTCTGTCTGACACTGGTCAGGGGAAGGTGAAAGAAACCCACAGTAGGAAGATGTGGGATAATCTGAACAATCTATACCAGGGGTCGACAACCTTTCAGAAGTGCTGTGCCGAGTCTTCATTTTTTCACTCTATTTTAAGGTTTCGCATGCCAGTAATACATTTTAACGTTTTTAGAAGGTTTCTTTCTATAAGTCTACAATATATAACTAAACTATTGTTGTATGTAAAGCAAATAAGGTTTTTAAAGTGTTTAAGAAGCATCATTTAAAATTAAATTAAAATACAGAGTCCCCTGGACCGGTGGCCAGTACCCAGGCAGTGTGAGTGTCACTGAAAATCAGCTCGTGTGCCACCTTTGGCACCCGTGCCATAGGTTGCCTACCCCTGATCTATACCAACATCAAGAATGGATCTGAGGATTAACAGCAGCACAACGATTTCCCCGCCAACAAAAGCAAGAAATGATGTGACCTCTCTCTCTCTCAGTCTCTCACGTATTAGGAGTGAAATGTTACATATCCCATCCAGACTGCTCTTTGGTGTGCTAATGGTGGAGTCAGTCGTGAGAAGGTCAGAGAGCTGTTTCCCTGCCCTGAAAAGCATCAGGCACAGTAAACACAGCAGAGATAAGGAAAGTGAATGGGAAAATTAACACTGTGCTGGAGACATCCTGCATTTTCCTTCAAGCAACCAGAAGGAAACATTTTGTTGCTTGTTTAGGACTGTTTGGGACTGTTCAGGATTCACCCCCTCACCTTACTGATGTTTACGAGCAGCACAATTCTGCCTTCTCCAGGAGGAAGTTCTGCAGCATATGTTTGCTGTGTTTGCAACTTAGGAATGTTCACTGTCACGAGACCAACAACTGGCTTTGAGCTGGAGACATCAAAAACAGACTCTATCTCAAGACTCCACTGCTGAGCACTCTTCACTAAGCAAAGAAAAAAAATGTATTTATTTATATACATACTAATTCACATGTCCCAGTCTTATTAAAGATACAATTACACACACACGCAAGAAATGCAACAATTTTGTTTTAAGTTTGCTTTTGAACAGGACCTATGCTTCACTGTTTAGTGCATTTGACACCTATGTTTACCTTTGTTCATTCCGATGAGGACTATGCACAGTGTAATGGAAATCTGTAACTCATTCCCCCTCCATTCCTAAACCACATACAATCTTTGAAAGTTCTGTACAACACAGAGCATGAACCTCTCATTCTTTGTCACTAAGAAGGGACTTTCCGCACTTAACTTCCACAGTCATTGTGTTTGTTTAGTCAGTATTCACATGAGCATAGCCCTCTTTGTGAAAGGTCGCAATCACAAGGCAACACAATCACTTTTGTCTATTGAACAAAAACAGTATTAATAATAAATAAGTCAAATTCATCCACCATTAACATTGCCAACTCTCTACTTTTTGAAAACCAGACGCTACATCAGGAGTGTAGGAAGCTTCCACCGTGCGCTGCTCCGTCTCTTCACCCCCAAGGCCATACACCTGCTCTGCCTCTTCCCTCCAGGCCACTGATCTCCTTTCCTCCTGGCTCGATCCTCTCCATCTCCCTCCCGTCCTTGGCTGTGGTCCCTCTGCTCTGGGGCTACAGCCTCTGATGAGGAGTTTGCTCGCCCATGAGACACCAGTAGGTGGTGGCCCTGGCTGGGCAGGGCCTGGTGCGGGTTGATGACCTGGCTGACCCTTTCCCGTAGCACCCAGACTTTTGGTGTCTGGTACATATGACCAGACACTGTACAGGTCCCGCTTTGACCGGACTTTCTGGTATACAACCAGATACCTGGCAACCCTACCCCCCATGTCACTACATAAAACAAACCGAGTTATACTGCGGATGAATTGCGCCCACTATGTCTAAACCTGATGGGTCCGTATGCTTGTTTCTCTTTTGCCACTGAAGTGTGCTAGAGAAAACATGCTAATGACTTGTCTGTGATCTCTCTGCCCTTATGCCAAAGTGTTCTCTTGCTTAAAGGATTCATTAACAAGGTAATCTGGTGAAAGGGGGATCTCCAGCTAACTGAAACTTCCTGTTAATGTGTTTACTTTGGGTAATTAAACTATCTATAACTAAAGGCTGGCTAAGACTTGACTTTGCATAAAACAGCTGCATGTGCTTCCTAGGGGTGGGGTTCTCAAGTTTAACCCTGAACATCTATGCAGCCCTTTGGAATCCTGTTAAGAAGTCTGTCTGTGTGTCTGTGGTTAATTATTCCCCCACTTCCTCACAGGGGTCATCCCTCTTGGAGTGGGTGTGGGGCAGCAGAGTCTAGTAATGGCAAATGGAGGTACCTGGTAGTGCTCCTGTAATAGTCTCAGCTGTGGCCCTGTGTTCCTTACCCTTCTTCTAGTCACAAAGATATTGGGAAAACATAGCTGAATACTGTGCATGCACAAAGGCAAACTAAACAGGGGAGACTTAGTATTTTTTATTATTATTAACAACAAAAAGATCATTGATTAGATCAATGCAAATCTTCTTGCTTGTGTTTTGTCCAGTGGTCATTCTGCCTGTGCAATAATATAACAATGCAAGAATCACTGAAAAAACAGGACTATGAAACCTTTTTGTTTCATCTCCATTGTTAACTGCCAATTTCCTCTCTGTATGCTTCATATATTATTTCCTTCTGATAGTTATGTTGTAATATCTCTGTTCTGATTTGGGATAAAAGAGAAAGCAGTTGCTCTCAAAACAAAATTTATCCCTGGTATAACTTCACTGGCTTAAGAGAAATCTTTGGGATGAATTTGGCTCAAAGTTGACATCAAGCCTGAACAAAGGGCATGATTTTCAGAAGTGTTGAGCACCCAAATTTCACACTGAAGTCAATGAGAGCTGTGGGTGGGGAAAATCAAAGTTAGAGACACTACTTAAAAGGTCAAAACCATCAACTTTCCCCCAGATGCACTCTTCCCTTCCCTTCCCCTGGCATGAGAGACCAAGTCCATTCCTAAACTCCAGACACTAGATGGCAAAAAATGAGAACAAGGGCTCCTTTAGAGAGCCAGTGGTCAGGAGGCTATGACTCAACAATCTGGCAATCAACACAAGTGACTGTGCTGTTTCAACACAGCACAAGTTGCTGATTCATTGTTTATTCTTCCAAATTTCAGGCTCTTAATTTTAATGAGCTTGGTCTCCAGGTTGGACTCTGAAAGCTTTGTCTGCTGAGAGGACCCTGCTGCCTTATCCATCAAGCCATCCCCTGCCTGCCAGCAGGTGGAGTTGTGAGGATGTGGGAGGAACCAGGCAGCACTTACGTATCTGAACTTCCCAGAAGCTGATCTAAGTCTATGCTGACGCTTTCCATTGAAATTCCGACTACGTTAATTCTGGCTGAGAGCTGGAGCTATTTTTGGAAGCTATAAAAGCATCCAGGGAGTGACGTCTTCCCCTTTCATTTAGATGCAACATCTTTCTTTGTAAAGCGTGAAATTCAGGCCAGTGAAGAGGGCACACACACTACCCACCTGCCCTATGTTAAGCAGGTTTTGCGTGGAGCGAAGGGTAGTGTGCGAGGTCTCTACCGGCATGGATTACACTGGCAGATAGTTGAAACAGAAAATAAATTACTTTTGTTCAGCTTCCATGATCTTCAATACGAATGAAAGACAAATGAATGGCAGAGCCAGGCAAGGAAACCGGTTAGGTGGCAAACATGCAATGCTCATACTGCAGCTTGAGAAACACAATCCTTGCACATCATAGTTGCTTTTCTGTCCCAGTCTCTTCCATGAGCCCTGAAATTTCAGCACTGTTGAAACTGCGCTGACAAGGCACTTGCCCACTCAAGACAGAACTACAGCTCCAACAGCAGCACTATCTATTTGTTTTTTTTCAAATGGAAGTGAGAGAGTCAGGGGAGAGAAGAGAGCAATTTATATGGGAAGTTTAAGTGAACACGCAAGCTGATGTTGCTCCCAAACAACAGAACAGGACAGAGAAAAATCACTACTATAAACCTAACACACATTTATTGATGCACTGATGGTCTCTTTATGCAAAACAGAGTTTGCATTCTGGACTTTTAATAATTTTCCCATCATTATTTATACTTCAGTAGTGAGATCTGAACTCCATTGTACTCAGCATTGTCCATGCAAACAACAAAAGAACAGTTGTTATGTTCCTATTCCAATTTACTAAGTAACTGAACTTAGAATAAGACTGCTGTAATTCTCAAATGAAACAAGAATAAAGGGCACTATCATCATGACTTACCATAGCTGGGGGTCAAAGTGAAGTAGATCAGGTGACAAAGGTTATAGGCTTCAATTCTAACATCTTTCCAAATTCCTTGAGTGGGAAAAGAGGGACCCCAGTCCCAACTGAACGAACATTGTTTCTGGAATACAGAAAGATAGTATCACAAGTACGTATTTTTCACATGGGGACTATTATTGCTCCAGACCATAAACAGACTCCTTATAAAAATTATCTACCGTATCTAAATCAAATATTCCTATACACCAAATAAAAGGTTCTCCAATTTCCAATAACTCAGGAAGAATGTACAGTATCTTTTCCTTACTCCTTGGCTAAATTCTTCTGAGAGTTAAAACCATAAAAAAATCAGTGAGAGGGCAAAATCACATCTCTCCCTCTCCCTTAAAAAAAAAAAAATTCAATGGCAGCAAACCAGTGGCTACTCTCAAACAGTTCTGACTTATCCACAGTCTTAAAGCCCAGCTTCAGTTTTAAATGAAAGAGACGAAGAAAGGAATAGTGCATGGATGGATAAACATGTTTACAATAATTTAAAGGGACACTATCAACCTACCTATCACAGGCACATGAAAATGTTATGTCTACTAATATTCATTCAGTGTGTTCATTTGGTGCACTTTGTGTATAATCAGGTTCATTGTTTCCCCCTTTTGTTTGCATGGTTCTTTCATATAACAACAGGAAGACACCCCCACGCCCATCCCCACCAAAACCCACCATGTTTAAAAAAAAGGAAAATGTCATTGTGACTACACAAATTGGCAGAATTAAATACTCAGGGCCAAGCATAACACCTGAAACTACCTTCAATTTATTTTAAAAAACAGACTCAACAGCATCCCTTTAGGACATCTATTGAGCTGACCTCCAAGCTCCACAATGTCCTCCCCCCCCATGCAAATACAATAGATCTTGTTAAAGTCTTGTTTAGTGACCTACCACGCTAAATTTAGAGACCAATAATTTACAGCCGAAGCATACTAATTTTGGCAAGCAACAGTGCGTTAGTCAAGCCCATTCCCTGGATCAGAGGAGTCAGCTTGCGTGTCTATCAAGTTGCAAAAGCTTCTTCTAGGAAGAAAGCAATGAACCAATTTTAAATTTAACAGCAGGGACAACCAGTTCTTAGAAAACAGTCCTGGTTTGGAATAGTCTTTTTCTTTTTAAGAAACTGTATCACTGATAGACTGTCAAGGTTCATTAATATAATCCCTTATATTTTCACAAGCTACTGGAAAAAGGCACCGAGCAATATACTCATCTCAAAGTATTTAGGTATATTTTCAGTGTGGGCCTGGGGTGATTAGGCCATTAGCCTCCCATGAAGATTTAGATGAGTTTAACATTCTTAATACTAATCATCATGCACATATACACAGTGTTCCATTTCTTTACAATAGTAAAACTCAAAGGAACTTTTAAAATGTTGTGTTTGTTTACTTTCAAATGTGGCAGTTCTGTTGTTACACCCATATGTTTGAAATGAAAGCTGTTTAAGAAAACACTCCAAGCAATCTGCACGTAGAGTAATGCAACTCCTTTGAGGATAAAATCACTAAAGGTACTTTTCACAAGTCTTACAAGTTTCAATATATAGCCCAGCAGAGTATAAAAACCATTCCTAGCAATTTCAGTTCTATAAATAGGACTACAGCTGTTCAAGCTCCTACCCCTCCGGACTGATTTCTAACAAACATAACGGAAACAGCATATTGACTCTGCAGCATTAAACAACTCTCCAAGTTTTAATTAACCTTCATGATACAAGTGAACCTCCTATACTTCCCCCCACTTAGGTATCAAATTCAACCATAGCAATGATAATCAGGGTTGGCCCAGATATTAGTGTTTAGTTTTGCTATAGTTCTAATTGCAATCTGTAAGGATTGTAATGATTGTGACAGCAATGTCTTCCTCAGCCCCAAAGAGAGAAGGGAATGGGCTGTTTTGGGGAACAAGGGACCAAGTCCTCTGTTGACAGGTTCCAGAGGAATTACATTCAGTCATAAGTCAAAAGGATTCTGGTCATGTTGTTTGAGGTAATTGAAAATGGAGGATCTGTGGGTCTCTGTTGAGAATACAGGGGTCACTTAGCAGGGAAGGCATTTAAACCGTGACAAAGTAGCAAAAGAAAGGCAATTCTGAAACTCATTATTTCCCCAATTGTGCCTCGTTACTGCAAGGCTCTTTCACAACAGCGTGAGATCCTACACGGAAGATATTCTGCCATAGGTAGTTATAACAGTGTGAACTAAAGACTTAAAATTTCTCATCTTTGGTAGTTTTGTGCTAGTCTGTAATTTTAACACACACACACACACACATTATATATATATATATACACATACGTGTGTGTGTGTGTTAAAATTACAGATTATATATATATATATATATAACCACTTCACAACACCTTAAGATGAAAGTGGGCTCTCCATTACATAACTGTTGTCGGTACATGCCAGAGCGGCACAGTATAAATGGCACAGCACGGCACAGGAGCAACGGCAAACACTCACAAAGCTGTTTGGCTGAGCTTTTCCACAGCCTTGGCAATAAACTCTGGCACTCACAATAACTATTGTCATTATTCCTTGCTAAACTCACCCAGTGGAGAGATTGATAGTGACTACACAATCTGCCCCCAACAGAAACATCCTCTGGCTATCAGTCTGCTTGCTGACATCTTGACAAAGATAAGCTTTTAAAAATTCTTGTCACACCAATAGCTACAATGGCCTTTTTATGCCTCTTACAGATTAGATCTATATTTTGGATTATGGGATTTTTTGCTATGAAAAATATGCCCTAGTTATGAAATTACACCACAGGTTACAGAATGCATTTATTATGACAGTACATTGTGCATTCCTGCCCCCAAGCTTCTAGTCACATATACACATGATCTTGCTCATACCTTTCTGATGAAATTAACATGGCACTCTCCTTTCTGCACAGGTGGAGGGCACTGTGGAGGCACGCTGTATGCTCTGTGAGATCTGCTCTGCTCTGCTGCATATAAAATGGCTGATAAGAAACGGACCTCAATAAAATTGACCTCCTTGATCACACTGGTAATATCAAAGCTCTACACCAGGAAAAAACAAAAACAAAAACTGTATACCACTGAAGTTTAGCTGTGAGCTTTATAAAGATTGGCATATTCTTTTAAACCATATAGATATTATTTGAATGTTTGTGAACTAGTCTTTACAGGTTGCAGGACTGAAGGAAAAGAGGATTAGAATACTTCTCAAACTAAGAGAAAAGGCACTTTAAAGCCTACTTGTAGTCCTTTCTGGGCAAACCCCTCGGCCCACTGCAGTCAATGGGAGTCTATGGGTATGTCGTTACAAACTGCAGAAGCAAGCCTCCCAGCCCAGGTTGACAGATTTGAGCTAGCAGGCTGACACTCACACTCTAAAAATAGCTATGCAGACAACACTTTGAAGATGTAGTTTGGGCTGTGAAGCATGGGGAGGATAGGTGAGCTTCAGAGCCTGATCTTAGGTAGACTGAGCACTGAGCTGCACCTTATAACAATCCTCTGCTGACGAGGCATAATATGGTTCCCCGTCCCTCCATTCCCTTCTCTAAAATATAGATATACTGGCATCTCTGCACTGAGCAAAGAACTCTCTGTAGGACTAATTTATTGACATATTAGACCAAGGGCACACAAACTATGGCCCGAGGGGCACATCTGGCCCTCCAGACATTTTAATTCAGCCCTCAAGCTCCCGCTGGGGAGTAGGGTCAGGGACTTGCCCCAATCCACATGGCTCATGGAAGCAGTGGCATGTCCCCCCTCTGGTTCCTAAGTGTAAGGACAACCAGGGGGCTCTGCACCCTGCCCTCACCCCAAGTGCCACCCCCACAGCTCCCATTGGCCAGGAACTGCAGCCAGTGGGAGCTGCAGGGGTGGCACCTGCAGACATGGCAGCTCGCAAAGCTGCCTGGCTGCAATTCCGCGTAGGAGCTGGAGGGGGGACATGCCACTGTTTCTGGGAGCTACTTGAGGTACGCAGCACTTGCAGCCTCCCCCCTCACACCCTGCCCCAGCCCTGAACTCCACCCCCTGCCCTTTGAACCCCTTGATCCCATCCCAGAGCATCCTCCTGTACCCCAACCCCCAATTTTGCGAGCATTCATGGCTCACCACACAATTTCCATACCAAAATGTGGCCCTCAGGCCCGCCACTGTGTTAAACCCACCCCATCTATTTGTGGATGGACAGAAAGGTACATATTTAGTTTTAAAACTCGTATGCTCTCACCACTATATCCACCCCTCAATTTAATTTCACCTGGTAAAATGAAGGTTTCAGTTGGCTGAGAGTACTGTTTTCTCCACACCATTAGTTTGTGGCATGCCTGCTATTTGTTCTTGAATTTCTACCAAGCGAAAGTGCCCCTGTCCCCCTCTACAATCAGTAGCCACTGACCTTGACCAGGCAGCAAACCACCACACAACAAATTACAACATAGTCAACCTCCACAGAATAGATTTACCACTAAAGTGTTTCACAAATGGAGTCACTGAATAGAGAAATTGCAGAGTCATGCAATCCTTGGCTCTGTCCTAGTCAGTTCAATTCTACTTTACGCAGTCACTTCACAAAGCAGATGATACTAGTGGCCTACCAAAATGAAGATCCAGAAATAAATACTGAATAATAATACTTTGCAATTCTACAGCATCTTCCATCTGTAAACTATTTTATTTAAATAAATAAGTGTAAACTGATTTGTTCCAGGTCATGCAGGTCTGGGGCAAAGCCAGGAACAGAATCCAGACCTCCTGAATCCCAGTTCTGTGCCTCAGCCATAAGACCGTCTTTTCTCTAAAGCCATAAAGGTAAATGTTGAGACATGAAGAAACTAAGGATCTCAGTTCCCCATCTATAAAATGGAGATGGGCTTTCCTTTCTCACAGTCTATTTATGCTGTAAGCTCTTTGGAGCAGGGAGTGTATTTTACCAAGTGTTTGTACAGCACCTAGCACAACCTTATAACTGAAATCTACAAAATTATTTTGTACGATTATGGCAATCCTAAAATGGGACTGTGACTATTCAGTACCTGATCCTGTCATACTGATACAGACTAGGACCAAAAAGACAACACAATGACATCAAAAGGCCTGGGAAATAGATTCTCTATTAGAATGAAAGAACGAAAGAAAGAAACTGCATACAAACATTTATACATTTCAGAGTAGCAGCCATGTTAGTCTGTATCCACAAAAAGAACAAAGAGTACTTGTGGAACCTTAGAGACTAACCAATTTATTTATCTTATTGATACCTGCCCCTGGATACTTCCACTGCATGCATCCAACAAAGTGGGTATTAGCCCATGAAAGCTTATGCTTTAATACTTTTAGTTAGTCTCTAAGGTGCCACAGGACTCTTCGTCACTTCTACAATTCCAGACTAACAGGGCTACCCCTCTGATTCTTGACAATTTATTTGGGTTTCATATGCAACTGATGAAGTGGGTTCTAGCCCACGAAAGCTTATGCCCAAATACATTGTTTAGTCTCTAAGGTGCCACAAGAACTCCTCGTTCTTTTTGCCAACATTTATAAGTAAGTTTTACACTGCATGCATTTACACTTCAGCATTCACATGTAAAGCAGCAGCATTCTAATACCAATTGGTAAGAAAGATTTACAGCTAACATAACTGATTTAAGCTTCAGTTTTCTTAGAGCTGTGACAGTTCCCCAGAAGCAAGACTCATATTATTAGGTAAACTGTTCCTCTTGCCATACTTCTAGATTACAACGCAAAATGTTCTTCTCTAGGCCTAATCCTGCTCCCACTGGGAAGCCAATGCACCTCCTCTCCCCAGCAATGAAGTGGCTTTCTGTATGGCTGTCAGATAAAGACATTTCAAACCCTATGACATATTATCAAGTCTACTCCATTACATTTTACTCTGAATTGAACACATTGGGGGTATTATTGTGTACTTGTCTAGGTACAAACTGCTTAGCAGAAATGAGCTTTGAGGCAACTGTAGAACTGCTTTTAGAAATACCAGCATTACTCACATATCTGTTGAACATGTTGTCCGTTCTCCCAACAGTGATATTATTGATCAGGATTTGCGCTACTGTATCTACTCCCTCGAAAACCAAATTCACTTTCTGCCATTTGCTATGAATGATGACACAGGAATGTAAAATTATTAGCATACTTTGAATTAACGACACATGGAGAGAGTCAATACTGAAATCTATGTCCCCAGTATCCTGAACAGCAGCTGTTTCAATGGGTTACAAAAATACTTTCCACAGTGTAGCCATCTTTATCATTTCAAATTAAAATGACAGCTGACGTGGATCAGACTCACAATACAGCACAACATCCCACATCCAACAGATATCAGACGTGTGGCTGCTTGCTTCCTATCAGCTTTATTATTGCCCTTCAGCAGTTGGCAATTTGTACACCATTTTTTGACAATGGGGAAAAAAAAATCTTGAAAAAGAAACCCACTAAGTGACATTTAGCAACAGGCTGCTTGAAGCTTATATCCCATTACAAAATTTGGTTTATTACATTTGAAAGTAATAGGTGGATTTGAGGCTGACTGCTTAACAACAAACATTTCTGCATGGAAGGTAACATAAAACTATTCTTATTGCGTACCTGACATCAAAAGGGGCTTTGAATGTCCTGCTATAAGTCCAGTTATCCAAGGAGATCCATCTGTAAGCCAGGTCATTAAACCTATAGTAAGGATCCTATTGATAGATGAACAAAAAACACTGCAGTGTTACACAAATAAAATGAATACTGTTATCTAGGAGTGAGTCATTTTCTTTCAGATATTCTGCAAGTGTACAATCCAATTATCTTATTTTGGTGAGCTTTAGGAGCACAGATATTTCTTCCACTTCTGAAGTGATACGTGAAAGCAACACCTTTAGAACATTTTGACATTAACTATATAATCCTGCTTGCTGTACTCATGTTTAGCAGGAAGGGGAGCAGGATTTGGCCCTTATAATGCTGGGCTGGAAACAGAAAGAATTCAACAGAGGTAGCAATTTGAAAGGAGAGAGAGCAGCAGAACCACCACCACAATGACAGAGGATAGAGAACAGCCAAGATCATAAGGGTCAGGGAAATAGATTCTTCAAACCTCTAGGAACTCTAGTGAACAAGCCTGGATGGTTTTAAATAACAGCAACGTCCCCAGATATCCACACCAATCACTTCTGATATGATAGGAATATATTACATTGTTATAGCAGGAGAGGAAAAAGTAGAAACACATTTTGGTTGGTTGAGTAAAACTAAAATGTCTACCTATATTCTTCCCCCCAAAAGGCAGTTATGAGAGAACATCATTTTAATCATAAAAAATGTGCTATTTTCCTTTTACTCATACCGCTCACTCAAGAACTATAAGCACATTCCTTACAACTCATTCCCACTTCTCTTTTCTTGATGTTCCTTTCCTTATGTTGGGTCACTTTGTACCTCACCTAGTCTGCAAGCAACTCAGGGCAGGCGTGTGGACCTGATACTCTGCTGCCTGGCACCTTATGCAGCCACTTACACCTGGAAAAAGTGAGTGTCAGTGAGAAAGTCTGACTCTTTGGTAGCATTTTACCCCCACTTTGCACAGATGTAGATGGTAGTGCAGAGCCAGGTGCCTGGTCCTCTATTTGTCAGTAAAACACTACTCACAACAATGGCCCTGTAGAAATAATAGTAACAATGGTATATTAAGGGCTCAATACTCCAACCCTTACTCCTGCAAGTAGCCCCACTGAAGTCTGTGGCACTACCCACATGAACTAATATAAGAGTTGCAAGCACGAAACCCAACAAATAAAAAGTCTCACTGTGGTATCTGAACACGAGAAAGATGTTTGTCAGACAGTTCAGTGTGTATATCAGAGGCATCTGCTGAGACAGCATCTCATCTTCCTCCAGCAATTTCTCAGCTGAATTGGTTTCCTAAAACAATAGCTGTAGATTCTGCCGAAGTACTTTACCCAAAGCTTAGCTGGAAAGAGCACAGAGACATCAAGATTCACTACGTAACATTAGAAGCTTTCTAGAATGTTAAGAGCCTGAATGCCCAGATTCAAACTAGGAGAAAGAAAATTTGGTCAGTCCTTTTATTTTCCTTGCTGCAACTCAATTTTTCTCATCTTGTATGTCAGTATCAATATTAATAGTCCTTCTGCACTCAGATTTCTTTGAAGGGGCTCTTCTGGTATCTTGGATTCCTTTTACAATATATAAGGCTAGATTGTGGGATTTATACAGTCTTGTGTAGGGCACAGAAGAGAGTCACAGCGCCTGAGGGAACACCAGGAGAGGATATGTCTCAAGTAATATATTCTCTTCTGGAGTTTCCCAGCAGCACATACGCTACTTCATGGGCCTGTGCAGAGAGCAAGGCATGGCCCTGCCTCCTTGCTACCCCCTCTCAGGCAATTTGCTTGCCAGGGAGAGTAAGCCGCAACCAGCAACAGCTATTGTGACTGGCCCTCGTGCAGGCTATACAAGTGTGGAGCCTTCTCCTGTAGCGCACCTCTGATCACAACTGGGCTTAGGCTGAGAAGGATGCCTATCAATGTGCACAGGGGACTTGTCTTACTGCTTTCAAATGTGAAAGATCAGCAAGCAAGCTTTTGAGGGAGACTATGAGACCTTAACGATATCCGATTTGGAATGCTCTGTTATTCATCCGTTTGTCATCTTTAAAGGGGTAATACCAAGTTAAAAGAATATGACGCACACAAAACTACCTCCTTACCTGTGCACTGACAACATTTAACATTCTAAAAACATTTTGAAATGCTAAAGTCTGGTCACTTCCTTGAAATAAATGTGCATAGGGAACGCCCTCTCCAATATTTGGACCTGAGGCTGCTGAAGCAGAAAGCTGGAGAAAGACAGGATGGGACACAGAGTTTGTGTATTACTTTCCTTCTGCAAAGACCTACTTGGCACCTGAAAAGTGTTATCTAAAAAAAAAGATGTAGTTAGTTTGTGCTCCCCACTCCATCCTCTTCATGGAGACTCCAGGAAGAGGAAATGCTGGCAAAACAGTGCCAGGGGAGCCACATAGATTGGGAATTAGAAAAGGCAAGGGCTTTGCAGCTGGTGCAGAAACATCCACATAGATACCCCTGGCCCCTGAAGATTCTGGGGTTCTGTGGACTCAGGGACAGAAAGCAAATCCTTATTTATTTAGGTGAAAGGGAGAAGATCTAGTATTCCCAGAATAGTTTGGCAAAGACTCTTCCCATGCGTATTTCTACAGGAGAGGGTGATCAGACCTTCAAGATATTTGTCAATTAAGCAGTTTGTTGTCTTTCTTCACTTCTCAGTTTATTGACTCAAATTAAACTAGTCAGTTTTGTTTATTATCAACACAGTGCTGTTGACCAAGCTGCTCTGCAGGTAGTTCAAAATGTTTTTCCGCAAACATTCCCTCAAATAAAAACCAGTGAATTCAAAATTGTGCCTGTATTCACATCTCCTCGTATTCACTTTCCATTGCTATTTTAATGATGGAGTTTCCTGGCAGGAATGCTCATAGGAACAAAGAGTTTTAAGCAGATATTGGAAGACGTTCACAAATAAGATCCGAAAATCACTGGAGTTTTCAAGAACAGGTTGGACAAATCAGGGATGGTCTAGGTTTACTTGATCCTGCCTCAGTACAGGGGGCTGGGCTTGATGACCTCTCGAGGTCCCTTCCTATGATTTCTATAATTCTACGTATAAACATTAGTAATCACACTCAAAATTTGATCTAAGAGTTATACTCAGCCAACCTGACTATGGAAAAATACCACATGACCTACACGTCCAATCATAACTAACCAACACATCACATTTTGGATTTCAAATACAACAAACTGCCAGTGAACAATCTTAAGATCAATAATAATTCATATCAGCAAATAATTTTAAACAAATACATTCAAGAAAATTGCAAAAGACTCACAAATATTTACGGCTCAGTTCAGCACGAATTATGTATTAATTACTCAGATCTAGTTGCGGACACACAAGGGGATGTTTATATCTGAACAGTCTGGTTTTAATTTGATTTGATTTACATTTCAGGAAACTATTTCTATTATTGGCTTTTGTAAAACCTCTAACAAAAAATAAAGCTTGGGCCAAAACTACATGGCAAAGATCCCTTCAACTGCAGGAGCATATGTAGTATACTAGTGACCAGACATTTTCATGGAGTTTTATGCATACGTGCATGCGTGGTTTGAAGCCTGATGCCATCAATGTCACTTTCTAGATTGTTAAAACATGCGGCAGTTTTGTTCAGTTTTCTGCCCAGAACAGCAATTACTAGCTCAGGATTATTTTATTCGTTCATCCAAAACTTCTTTCAAAGATCAATCCTGCCCCATTGCTTTGGTTGATTATATCACCACCTCCTAGGCCTCAGAAAACCCACAGTAAAGATCTTGATGGCTCAGGAAATAGAACGACGATGACTCTAGACCACTAGTCTGAATCTAGTTCTATTTAACAGTGACCAAAGATTGGCACCATTGGATGACAGTACAGCATCTTATCTGAAGTGAGTTGGTGTTCCATTTCCTAGTGACTACAGTAATTTTGTTGCCTGGCCTTTGGCTGGAGAGCTCTTTGCGCAATGCCAAAAAGTTCTTTTCATTTGATTCCACCAACCACATCCATATCCAATAAATTTCAAAGCTTCCTCATGTTTCTTAAAGACCATCTGTGAATTTTTTTTTAAAACTGATTTTAAACCCAGAAGATTTTTTGTTCGTTTGAATTTTTGCTACTTGGTTTTTTGAGAGTGTGGTTTGTTTTGCTTTGTGTTTCTTTGAAACTAACAGGAATGCTGTCTCGTTATCCTACAATCTACTTGAGGACATCCTGGGGGTCTCAAAGCAGGTATATTGTTAACTCTCACACATTATTCAAGGAGTGAAGGTGTTAAGTGACACCTTTTCTCCAGAATTTAATAGTAAGTGAAGAAGGTGTTCACAAAAATCAAAAAGTTTTAAATAATCTCACTAAAATCCCTTCCCCTCAACGGTGCTTAAGTCCCGGAAGGGCATCATTTCACTAACTCTTTAGTTATCAGGGAGCCTTCCAGGTTAGACAGTATCTGAACTTTAAATGTAACAAACAAGTAGGAAAAACCTACAGGTCTGCTTCTGGGGGCGGCAGGAGGGGGAGGGACAGGAGGGGTAGAAATCAAGCTTTCTTTATACATTATGAAGAATAAAAGGGGGCACAAAACCATTTTGTTCCTTTGCAGGTCACCTTTAAGTCTAGGAAATAGTGAAAATCTCATAGCTTGTCTTTATTATAGGAGCAGAATATAAGCTTTAAACTTTTGCCCCTTCCTAGTTTTGACAGATATTTACAATACAGTTGACAGAATTAAACCCACCTTTAAGCATATTTTAAAATAATATCTTCCTAATGTTTGTTGAGTGTGAGCCTGATCCAATATTCTTTCAAATAAACAGAAGTGGGATTTGGCTGAGGCCATAAGAAAGCAAAAATAACTACTATATACTTTCTATTGCTTGTCTTCTCCAGATGGTTACACTGATTTTTGACTTCTTCCTGCAACACAATTCTTGTATTTCATTATATATTCCTTGTGATTTAAACATTAATAATAATAAAAAACAGACATAGGCATCTTTTCTATTGCAATAGTTTGGCTGTGATGCAATTTGAAACTGCTTTGCATGTTCACATTACATAAACCCATTTTGCAATAGTATTTTCTGTGGAACACAATAAGAGAATTCCATTGAAGGTAGGTTTTCAGAGAACATTGCTGTAGGTGAATTGTCACTACATCCAACTTCAAGGTGTTCTCATTTTAATACCTTCTGAAACAACGGAAGTCACATTGCTAGAATATTTATCTACACTCAGAGATAGTTTCACAGAAATTAAAGTAATGTCGTCGGGACACCTGTACATTTTTCCAAAAGCCCAGTTTCACATATTTACAGCTTCATGTGAATTTTAACTCATGGTAGTAATGAAGAGATTGTATTCTCGGAATATTAGTTTTGTAAATTCACCCTTAAGCCATTCATGTTTTTGTTGTTTATCCAGACAAGACATTTAACGGAATGTCACTTTATTCATAAGATGTGTTTCAGTTGAATACTAAGCCAAAAGCTACAGAACAGAAAGACATGTTTTTACAAGACAAGTTGGGAAGCTGACAGAAATATTAATCTATGCTGTTGAATATTAGTTTTATATTCTATTTTAAAGGCTACCAACACTTCTCTCCATCTATTTCAACTCCATATCCATTCCTAAGACATTTAATTAAAAGAGGTTGTATAGAGCAGTGAAATTAAATCTTTTCATGTCTAGGTAACGCTCCTCTCGCCATTTCTCCCTGGATTTCTCGGGAGCAGGCAACACTGACCTGTACGCTGGGTGCCTGATGTTGTTGACATTAAAGGAGATCCTGAACATCCCAGTGGTGATGCTGGATAAGAGGGAATCCTTTATCCACCTCTCTGCTGCAGTCCCTTTAACTCCTAAAGGAATTTAAAACTGGCAGTGCCTCCACCTGGCTGGCCCTTGTACACAGTCAATGGTGTGGCCTTGGGAAACTCCTGGAATAAAACCCTTCAAATAGTAATAGTAATCTGTGGCATGGGTCTAACTCAAAAATACCAAATATACATTCAATATACTTAAATTAGAGTTAACGTACCTTTACTTAACAACTTAAAGAAACAGGGTATAACCAACTAAAATTAAATGTCACTACTAATTTAAATCCACAGCAGGCAGCTGAATAAAATCAATTAACAAATACAGTATACAGTAATAAATTAAACTTATCTAATTGGCATTTACACTGCAACCATTTACCCCGCCCCGGAGTGCACACTCCTCTGGATTTCAGAGCCCTAGACACTTGCTTGCCTGGGAGCACCTGAAGATCTGAAGCTGGAGACAGCACTCTGTTAATTCTATGTATCAGTCCAGCCAAGGGAACAAGCGACACAACCCCTCTGAAGACTGGAGCTGGTCCCACCAAATGTCAGCAGTCTGGGGCCTGGTTTAACGGGAAAATCACTCTCCCTCTCTCCTCAGACTCAGTCCCTCCACTGTGCCCCCTCCCTTGTAAGTACTTTCCCAAACAAGAATGGGGGTTACTCACAGTTCCTTCACTGTAGGCCCACCTCAGTCAGGCTAGGCATAGCAGTAATCTCCCCTAGCTCCAGTGAAGCCACCAACCACCTCTGAAGCTCCCTGCTCGATCAAAGCCTCTGCAGGCTCTCCGCAGCAGCTTCTGGCTTCTGAGCAGCAGCTCTCGGTATGAACAGAGCTCCACACCACCAATCCGGCTTCTCTCCCCCAAAATGGAGCCCTCCCTGCACAACCTGGAGCCACTGTAGTCGCTAAGGCTAGATTGCAGCACGTTGGATCTTCTCAACTGGAACCCTCCCAATAAAGTTCAAAGCCCCCTCTAATAAAGGGGGACTACAGCCACTGTTCCCTCTAAGCTGTGCACATGTGCACGCACACAAAGATCCTAAACCCTGCGCACATGGAAAAACACTGCGCACACAAAAATTTGCAGAGAAGTACAGACATTTGCACAGAAGAAATTTTTTGCGCACTCGGCCTGTCAAAAATCAGAGGGAACATTGCCTACAGTACCAATTAAAATCTATTTGACTGTATAGAGCTCCAGTACTAGTCAGTTTCACTCTGGCTCTTTAATTTGTCAGGACAGTTTCAACCTACACACTTCAGTAAACATCTGAATACAAAAAACTGAACATTTATATTATCCAATTATTTTCCTCAATGAATGCCATTTAATGCCTAGCAAAATGGGATGCTGGTCCATGGATAGGGCTCTTAGGCATTACTGTAGTATAAATAATAACTAATAATAGAACCACCTGAGGGATGATATGTTTGTTCTTTGAGTGGCTCTGAAAAACATCAACTATGTGAAAATGTCAAATGCAACAACTTAGACAAACTGGTCATTAAATTCCTGGTAAAAACAGATTTCATTTTAGAACTGCACAAGCATCACTTGCGACATACGACTCTTGAGCTCAGATATTTATGGAATTCTCTGCACCACAGTGCTCTACAAATCAGCAAAGCAACTAATACAACAAAACAGAGACCCCATCTAAAGGCAAATGGCTGGTAAGAAAATCTGGCTACAAGAGCCCTGTCCATCAGTGCCAAGAATTCTGTGCGAGTCACCTGCCAGCAGAAACAGCATCATACAATATTTGGAGAACACATAATAGAGGATGACCATTGCCAGCATAAAACTTTCATGCATAAGTTACATGATGACACATTTTTGCTTGGTTGAATAAGACCTAAAAGATATTTGGCTGACTATTCTCTTTAAGTGTGATGACAGAGGACAGGGAGGGAGAAATAAAAGAGATAGAAGAATGAGCCAAGGCTAAGTATTTTAAAATTTAGATGCCTAAAGTTAAGCTCTTAAGTCCCTGTTTAGACACCTTAAAAAAAGGTGCCCTGATTTTTAGAGGTACTAAGCACCAATGAATGTCACTGAAGTGAGCAGCAGGTGGTCAGTACCTCTGGAAAAATCATCCCATTTTTTTTCTTCACAGGGTGTCACCCAGACCTTACACATATCTGGAAAACTGTCCCTTGTAACTTTTTTTCTTTTAAATTCCTGGCCACAATGAATGGATCACATCACAAGCAGCTGAGTTCCATTGCTGCCGGGTGGCTCAAAGGTTTCCCCTCTCCGCCAACCAAAATAAGCCATTTTAGATGTCCACATAAGGTTTTTCACAAGTTTAATCAAACCCAGGCAAATCTGTGAGTAGACAAGCCCTAAGCCTGTAAGCTAACTGACCCTGAAGGCTGGCTGAAGTCAAGAGGGCTCCATCCAGGCAGAGGGGTTCTGCCCTCTTCTGTATGACGTTGGCCTAAGCCCTAAATGCCCAGCTCCCATTCAAAACTGAAATAATTGGCCCATTTACAGCAATTCAGTTAAATTAGTGACCACACTTCCTCATTTCAAAAAGGACAGTTAAACGTTTGAGTCTTCCATTACAGCAGTACCTTCCATGTATGACTCAATGCACTGCTCAGAGCGTCCTTTGCCCTTGAAGGACTTATTCACAGCATTACTGCAACAGCTGGCTGAATCAGCAGAGATAAAAATCTATCCATTATACACCCCCGTTAGGGTGAAAAAGGCCAGATTAACCTGAAACAAAAAACATGTAGATTGCTAGTGACACTGGGTCTGCTTCTGCTCTGAATGGATAAAAAGGGAATATTGTCATTGATTTATAGATCAAGAAATGGAACTCTGTTACAGGAAAGGAGCTCTCCTAAACCTGAAAGCTAAAAGAAGCAGGAAAGGATACAAAAGTACATGTTGCAAAAACTCTGAAAATCTTTTGATATGAACTGTTCTCTAAAAGTAGTAAAGTATTTCATGGTACAACATGAAAGCCAGGACTCGCCTCTTCTACAACACTACAAATCTATGCATGCCATCAAAATTCTGCAGTAGCCTACAGGACCTTGAGGGGATCTTTTAGTGGACTAAGCATCAGCCTTGAAATCCCCTGCCTCCCTCCAAACACAACTCAAATTTCAACAGAGTCCATTCAGGATTTCATCCTGCTGGGGTAGACAAAATGAATAAATGTGCACTCCACTGTGTGGAGCTTTAAACACTTCCATTCTGTCTGGACCAAGTGGACATCAAAGGCACTATAAGAGTGGGATGCTTTTCACAAGCCAACTAGTTTGTGCTGGTGTTATTGACACATTTTTTGCATTCCCTCAGATTGTGCAGGACGCTGTGCAGCCAACATCAAATTTGGACCACTGAGAGAAGGCTGCATTTCAGGTGGGTAACAAGATTTGGCCTCCTTTGACTTTAAAGATGAGAACTAAATATAAACTATTGCTACAGGAATAGCCCCAGATCATGCTAGTGAAACTTGCAGTGTTTGAAACAACTGTAGGATTTTTCTAAGCTGCACGGTCTTGGGGCTCCCTTTCCAGTGCTCCCGGGCTCCTTGCCTTTTATGTCACGTGTTTACATTTGAGAGAACACAAGGAGACCCCAAATCGCCCTGTCTGAGTCATTTCTTTTGATGCACATCCACCAAAACCACCCGAGCACCGCCCACCCCTAGGCCCTGCCCGCACCTAAATCCCGCAGCACAGGGCGAGAGCAGGAACAGCCGGGGGAGGAGAGAGACCCACCACCAGCCTCCCGTCCTGCTCTCGGACGCGCCATCCTCGGGGACTTCCTAGGCGCAGTTCGCTTCAGCCCCCGGGCCGGGCCCTGCGAGGGGGGAGCCCTAGCCCGGCTGGAGCCCAGTACCTGGATGAGGCCCTGGCGGAGTAAGGCCGTGTGGACGCAGCCGGGCACATCCCCGCTCAGCACCACCGAGCCGTTCCCGTTGCGCAGCCCCCAGCTCCCTCGCAGGCTGTGCCCCGCCGGGCCCGGGGGGCTGCCGCACAACGCCCCCCGCCCGCACCAGGCAGCGAGGAGCACCAGCAGCCGCAGCATCCCGGAAGCTGCCGGGAGCCCGGGCCGGCCGAGCGGGGCATGGGGCTCCGGCGCCCGCGGGGGTCACGGGCTTCGTGCCGCGGCCACAGCCGGACTCCGCCTCCCGCTCTCCGCCGGGAGCAGGGCGCCTGCGCCCGGGGAGCGACACTCCGGAGTCTTCCCCAGAGGAGCCCAGCGCCGCTGGGGGCGGGGAGCGAGGAGCCGCCTTCCTCGTCTGGCCCCGGCCCGCCTCGCTCGCGGCGTGTGCTAGGAGCAAACGGTGCCCCGCCGCTGGGGCCGGAGTGTGTGTGTGTGGGGGGGGGGGTTACAGCCGGTGGCCCTTGGAAAGGGGCAAAGAACAAATCGTTTCCCTCCTGCCGGGGCCCGCTGCTCCCAGGACCCTGCGAGGGACGCGCCGGCAGCGCTGTCACGGGGGCGGCCCCGTTAGTCTGTAGCCGCAAGAGGAACGAGGAGTCCTTGGGGCGCCGTAGAGACGGACCGGTGTATTTGGGCATAAGCTGGGGGAGGGGGGGGAACCAGAGGTGAAAGTAAGCGGGTACGGCCCAGCATGTGGTAGGGGCGGATCAGCTTCCCCAGGCACAATTTAAAGGGCCTATGGCTCCTAGCACCCCCAGTGCCAGAGCGCTGGGGGGGCCGCGGTGCTTTAAAGGGCTTGGGGAGGTAGCAGCGGCCAAGTCCAGGCCCCTTTAAAGAGCTGCCATAGTCCCACCGTTTCCCCAGGGCCGTGGAAGGCTCAGGGGATGATTTAAAGGGCCCAGAGCGGTACTGGTGGCGGGGGGGGGGAGTCCGGCCCCTAGAGCCCTAGGGAAGCTGCTGCTGTTACCCCCAGCCTCGCCCTTTCTGCACAAAGCCCTATGCCTGCAGGGGCCAGAACCGGCCCCAACCCACCCCCTTACCAGTAAGTCAGTACAACTACTTTCACCCCTGGGTAGAACCCACTGGCACTGCATCAGTGGGGGTGGTGACTGAGAGTAACAAATGAGTGGAATACACCCAGCAGGTTGTGTCGTCAGAATTTACGATCAAGTGGCTGAGCTCCATACTACACCATCTCATTAAAATACACTAAGAGTCGGGGGTAGCAGGTTCCTGAACTTTTGTTGAAAACGAAGCCAAGACTCATCATAGGCATTACAAGCCACTCACTATTACTTTTAAACCAGGGAGAGTAGTTGAAACAATAATTATAAATGGAAATAAATCAATAAAGGACAAACCACGCTGGCTTTTCTAACAGAAAGCGCTCTCATTTACTATCATTCTTTAACACAATAGTTGATATAATTTATATAGACTTTCAAACAGCCTTTCAAAAAGTCCATCACAATAAACAGTTATAGAAACTAAGCCGTCATAGTGAAAGGTTAGATACAATCATAGAAGTGGAGGAGTGCAAGGGTCATGAATGGAAACTAACAGAAAATTAAAGCAGGAATAAATCATCAGTTTTTCTTCATGGGGAAAAAACTAACAGGGGTATCTCCCACATTTCCATACTCAGCTCAGTATTGTTCAATACATTTAACAGAACTCTAGAAAAGGGAGGCCACAGTCAGGTAGCAAAATTTGCATAAACGATAAAATTATTTGTTAAGACTATAGAAAATTATGAGGAATTTGTCAGTTACCAAATGAAGTGAGAGAGCCGGGAAACACGATGGCAGGTGAAATTCAATGTTGATCAGTTTACATAGACTTTATATGGCCTTGGGTTCTTTTCCCCACACTGTTTTTGTCAAAATTTGTTCGGATGGAATATTTTTTTCCCCTACAAAGGAGCACATGCCTTTGCCTGCTGTTCTCTATCCAGCCTGACTTTTGCTTTAAAAGAATTGGAAAAGCTGTGAAATCAAGATAAAGCTCAGGTTCATGGCAAAGCATACTTAAACAGAATGGTTTGTTTTACAAAGTAATGAATTATTATTAGATTTATACACTTGTAAAAGGGGAGAAATGGATAATCTTGAGCCAAGAGAACTGGGTCCTATTCTCAGCCCTGTTGTATAAGCCTGGATAACCTCGGTAACTTACACAGGCTTCCTTTGTGATCTTACTGACCTCCATCTGCCTTGTCCCCTTTTGAAAATAGGACAAATGGACTAGCACAGGCAGCAGGAGGTAACTTGAGCTTCCCCTTTTTAGGGGCATCGAGCCAGTTTGGCTCCTGAGTCAGGTTACATTTGTCCTAAGGGCTGTCCTAACTTGTGCTCCTACTTCAGTGGCCCCTGTGGACCACTTCAGGGGCAAAATTACCAATGCATACAACCTCCTTTTCTCACCTCTGGCCTGTCCCTGACCCACTGGCCCCTATGGTGGCCATGCAGAGTCTGCCTCTTCCATGGCAAGCCTATGGTCCCTTGCATGGTCTTATGGTCCCCTGCATAGGCAACACCAAACTGGCTTAGAGGCCACAGGCAATTGTGAATCCAAGCCAATAACTTCAGTGGTGCAGGATTTGCATTGGTCCTCTGCAGCAGGAAGATTCACACCATGACAAGTTTACCGTGGTCTTTGAGAGCTTCATCTGGACAAAGCCACAATAAGTGAAAAATAGTGAAGAATTCCACATAACCCTTTTCAAAGTGTACAAATCAACAAAAGGCACTTGGATCCTAAAAACTCTATGGTTGGTTGTAATCAGTACTGTCAGCTCCAGCTCAGGCTGCTGTATTTCTGTAGTAGCCATGACTCAGACCAAAGCTGCTCAACAAAGATATTAGCAACTGAAAGGAAAACTTTTCCAGTGTATGCACTCAGCTATGAACAGACTAGAATGCATTTTTTTTCAAACTGCCAATTTCTTTGAGCTACCAGTGACTTCCTTCTAAGACAACTTCAAATGAAATTGAAGGTGCTCATTTCAGTGCACCGAAAATTTTAGATTAGGGTTTCCAGTGCCTTTAAAAATACACTTTTAGTTGATTAAAATTAGTGTAATGGTTTTCCTGTACCAGAGTACATGTTGATCCGTGAGAGCCCAAGTTTGTCCACAAGTTCTATTTTTTTATTCCATAATCACACAGGTTAGAATCTTTTTGAGGCAGGCACTGTGTCCAGTTCTGGGGTCCACAATTCAAGAAGGATATTGATAAATTGGAGAGGGTTCAGAGAAAAGATGTTTTATAATAAGCTGAACAGCCTGCACTCTTTGAGTCTAAGAGAAGGGGTGACTTCATTAGTCTGAATATCTACAGGGGAACAAATAATAAAGAGCTCTTCAATCTAGCAGAGAAAGGTAAAAATGATCCAATGGCTGGAAGTAGAAGCTAGACAAATTCAGACTGGAAGTAAGGCTTAAAATGTGTAATTGGGAAGTTGTTCCAGTGGTTAAGGTTCATAAAAGATTCTCCATCACTGACTATTTTAAATTCAAGATTGGATGTTTTTCTAAAAGATATGCTCTAGGAATTATTTTTGGGGGAAGTCCAATGGCCTATGCTGCACAGACTAGATCGGGGTGGGCAAACTTTTTGGCCAGAGGGTCACATCAGGTTTGGAAAATTATATGGAGGACCGGATATGGAGGACCCTGCCCCCTATCTGGTCCCCTCTCCCACTTCCCACCCCCTGACTGTCCCCTCAGAATCCCCAACCCATTCAACCCCCCTGACCTTAGCCCCCAACTGCCCCTTCCAGAGACACCTCACTCCCTACCCAACTCTCCTCTTCCCTATCCACCCTCCCACCCCCTAACCACCACCCTGGAACCCCACCCCCATCCAACCTACCCTGCTCCCTGACTACCTCCCCCCAGAGCCCCACCCCCTATCCAACCCACCCTACTTCCTGGCCCGACTGCACCTCTCCCTTATCCAACACCCCCACCCCAGGCCTCTTTACCATGAGGCTCCTAGCTGTTCAGTGTGGTTCCAGGGAAGGGGGGTGGGGGGGAAGCATGCAGCCTCAGCCCCTGGAGCTCTGCCCACGAGGTGAGGCTCCAGGGGAGGGGCCGGAGGCAGCCTCCCTAGGGGCCGTAGAGAAGAGTCCTACAGGCCGGATATGGCCCACGGGCTGCAGTTTGCCCACGCCTGGACTAGATGATCACACTGGTCCCTTCTTGAATTGGAATTTATGAACAGCATGACATTACGTTTGTCCTCCATTCCCAACCAATATGCGTTTCTCACACTTGTTTATGGTCTAAAATATAGACTGTAAACTCTTCAGGGAAGAGAAGATGTTTTTATGTCAGTAAATCTAGCATTTCTTTGGACACTGAATAGTTAATAAAATACTAATGACTGACTATACATTATAATGCTGTTCTTCATCCTTATACATTCAGGCAAGTAAATGCTGAAATGAAGTAAGGCTTGTCTGACAGTCAAGTGGCAACATGTTGTTGCAGCTGCTATGAAAAATTGTTGAGTTTGAAGGTAAGTGCAGGTGAGAAGGATAGGAACACTGTAGAATTCCTTTAACACTCTGCCCTTAACTCAACCATCTTAGCACATGTTAAAGGAGGGGTGGGCAAACTTTTTGGCCCAAGGGCCACACTGGGCTTCAAAATTGTGCAGAGGGCCGCATAGGGAAGGCCCCACCCGCTATCCGACACCCACACACTTCCCACCCCCTAACTACCCTCCTCAGAACCCTGACCAGTCCAACCCCTCCCAGCCCCGATCACCCCCTCCAGAGCCTCCCCACTCTAATTGCCCCCCCCAGGACCCCACCCCCTATCTGTTCCCTGACTGCCCCCTCCCGAAACCACCCCCACCTTAACCACCACCTCGGGCCCCCACCACCTAAGCCTCCCCCCCTCAAACTGGCTTACCTGATCAGCTGTGCGCAGGGCCCCACGGCTCTCAGTGCTCTGCCCAGGTGCGCATCTTACCACGTCTGCCCGACACCCCCGACTTGGAGACCGGGGCCCCGCGGCTTGCCGTGCTTGGTCGGCCCCCCGGCAGGGAGCATGGGGCTGCATGGCTTGCTGCACTGGGCCCTGGGCCGGGAGGTGGCCCTGCCCCAAGCTCGGGGGCTGGATAAAATGGCCGGTGGGCCATAGTTTGCCCACGTCTATGTTAAAGTGTATGCTACATTGTTTATGCTAGACAGAACTTGTTAGAATGCATTAGCAGACAACATACCTTTACATCTTAGTCTATTGCAGGTTCTCAACCTTTTCAGGTTGGTTCCCCTTTATTGGAAGTCAACAAGTTTTGCTATAAAAATAGAAAAGATTATCTGTAATAACCGTCTATCATTTATTTGTATGTGTATTTTGAGAGGTCAACAGAGAATACTTGATCTTGAGGGGCATAGGTGTGCAGGAGCAAAATTCTCTTTGCTTTAGATTGTAATAAAATTCTCAACACTCAAAAGACCACTGATTGACTGGATGATGCCACCTACCAGTTGAGAAATACCAGTCTAGACAAAGCCCCTTATGTCACTTTCAGAATAACTCCCTTCTGGCCAGCCAGTTGCTGAGTAAGTGGCTACCCAACTAGGATGACCAGATGTCCTGATTTTATAGGGAGAGTCCCGATTTTTGTGTCTTTTTCTTATACAAGCTCCTATTATCCCTCACCCCCCCGTCCCAATTTTTCACATTTGCTGTCTGGTCACTCTATATTATGAGGTACAAGCCATATTGAATCCTCTTTAGTTACCATTTCAAGTCCCTCCAGAGCTTGAAGGAAATGAACATGTGGATTCAACTACATCTTAGCAAACATGTGCATTGTGTGTGTTCCCTTGTAAAAAGTATATCAACTGTGAAATGGTAAGGGACTATGCAGCCCATGGGTTTGGTAATGGGAGGTAGAGTTTTTCACCTGTAATCTGCTGTTTCAGATCCAGCCCAGGTCTAAAAGTTACCCTGTAATGGTTGTTCAGTGACGGAGGTGCAATAATTCTGGTGGTCACAATCCAGTTCCAAGTGCTCAGGAATCCACATTACTGAAAAGGCTATCGCAAGAACCCTTTCAGCAATCTTAGCAAGAGGGCCAATTGATTCGGTCAAGTTCCTTCAGGATCCTGTCTTAAATGAACACTTATTTTTAGAAATTAAACCTACAAGGACAGATATATTGATGGTACAGAAAGCCTGTTCTGCCTCTGCCCAAGCTTACCTTATTCTAAAGATGAATAGTGGAAGTAAGGCTTCAGCAGTGTTTCCTCTAACTTTTCCCACACATGTGCACAATGATTTTTGTTATGTGCACCAATATAGAGATGGTGTGTCAACCACCACCTCCATGTTGGTGCACATAAAATGTCTGTGATGGGGTGGGGCCAAGGGGTTCAGAGCGTAGGCAGGGCTCAGGGCTGGGGCAGAGGGTTGGGATGCAGGGGGGTGACTTCAGGATTAACATTTTCCCCATGTACTAAATTCACAAACAATTAAAATATTGAAACAAGGCAGTATTGCTCCTAAGAGATCCTATTGGATATTATTTCTACACTGAAGCAAGGTTTACAGGAAACCGAGTTTTGACTCCATTACAGTACAACTGCAAGGCTTTTGTTTTGAAGTTGTTCAGCAGGTCACATGGTAGTTGTTCCCGTTAAGAAGGAAACTGCATTTCAAGATGTTTACTATACTTCCGTGTTTTGTCTTTTTTTCCCCCTTCCTAACAGTAGGCTAAAGCTGCACAAAGAAAATATACCGCTCTAATTAATTATGCTGAGAACGTGCTATTTCCTTGTTCAAGGCTTATAATGAAGTTAAAACATGCCTCAGATTTTTTCTTCAAATAGCTTTTACCGTGCCTTAAGAGTTTAAAGATAAAACTACAAACTTCTGTACCCATAGAAAAAGGATCTTTTGAACTTATGCAGTTCTCTTTGTTTTTTGTTTCTTGCTCCATCTTTCTATAATGCCACAAATTTTGGATTTTAAAATGCCAGTTTTATGAGACTTTAGGTCAACAGATATTCCTTATCAATTCTGAGACAAAAAGCCCATGGGCAGAGCTTTGCTGTCTGTTATTCTGAATGTATTTCAGTGTAACTCCACTGACAATGGATGAACACAGCAGAATTTGAGCCAAGATTATTTTTTCCAGAGCAATCTCTATTGTTATCATTGACATGCTGTAGACTCCTTCTGGATGATGAATGTTAGAAAGTGATAAAAATTCACCTGGGTATAAGGGGTCCATACAATACATACAACATTAGCTACGGGATTGTCTACCTTAGGGATTTGTGTATTGATGTGGCAGCACTGGTGCAAGCTCCCATGAAAATGTGCTGCAAAGTGGAAAACGCACTGATTCGACTTTGACTTACCCCAGTTCCATCATACCAAAGGAAGCCCTATTTTACACCTAGGCAGTACATAATCTATACTCTGCCCTGGTGGATCGTGACCTGGACGTGGCTTCAGTGTTCCCATAATTTTGAGAGCAATGCAGTCAGAAGTCTTGCATCCTGGTAGAGTCACCCAATGTGTTAAGGTGAAAGGTGAGGTTCCAGATGAACAGCAATCCAACCCTCCACAATCTCAACAGCAGTGCAAGAGGATGGAAAGAATGTCTCTCAACAGTTGTGAAGGCTGCAGCAGGATGGGAGTCTCCCATCATCATGGTTTCCTTGCCATTGGATTAAGATCTTCATCCTGTCAAGGACCTTGTGGACCCTGATATGCAATGGTGTCTCCATGTTAAAAGAAATCATGCACAGATGTCTTCCACACTCATGACTAAATCCTATGGTGATTGGCAAGTGGCAATGGAAGCAGGCAGCAATGACCAGAAGCTCCTAGTCACAGACTGGCATGCAGGCCAGTTAGATGGTTGTTTTTGCATTTGGATAGAGACAGGAGCACAACTCGGCAGCTGCAAATGAAACTGAGCTGCCCTTTTTAGGAACCACTGCACACCCCACATGGGGAAGGGGCAACAAAAGGTGCCCTAAATATAGTCTGCCTCGCCTACCCCGATTGGATAGCCACGTTCAGGTGGATTATCCAACTGTGCTCAAAACTGAACAATGAAATTTAGTACCTGGAACATTCAAACCCCAATGGACAACCCAAATAGTAACCAGCCAGACCACAGAACAGTAACTTTGGCCAGGGAACTCAGGACATATGACATTAAAATTGCTGCACTGGGTGAGACCTGACATGTAGGGACAGGTAAAGGGACAAGGTGGTGGTGGATATACCTTTTTCTGGACAGGAGCAGGTGATGATAAATGATGAATTCACAGTACTGGTTTCACCATCAAAAGCAAAATAATAAAGAACTACCAATTACACTTGGCAAGTGTAAGGCAGAGAGTCATGACTCTCTGCCTTACCCTTGCCAAGAGCCAGCACGCAACACTCAGCAGAACACCACTCCAACTCTCATGCGGATGATGAAACCAAAGTAGTATTCTGTGCCAACCTTGACCAAATTCTCTCCTCCATCTCCAAAGAAAACAAGTTTATACTCCTTGCTGATTTTAACACAAGAGTTGGGACATGACTTGAAGCTTTGGAATGGCACAATCAGAAAGGAAAGAGTGGGCAATTCCAATGTAATTCTTCTCCTGACCAAATGCACAGAACATTATCTAAATCAGGATGAACATGATGTTCTAAGGAACTAAAAGAACAAATGCAAGGTATCAGGGGAAAAAACCCTATCCAAGCATTGGTATCTGATTGATAATGTCCATTGTCTGTGCTCATGACTGTGAAGATGTCCATATCACCAAAGTTACGACTTGTGCAGATGATTGTTGGATGGACCATCGCCTCATCCGCTCCATTACTTCCATCAAAGTTGCTTGAAACAATGCATGCAGAAGAAACCAGCCAGATGAAAGATCAACAGAGAGTCAAGGACCCAACCAAACCTGGCCTCTTCTGGTTGTGCCTCACTAAGAAACTCTGTACATTGCCTTTATCAGCTTCACAAAAGCATTTGACTCCATCATCCATGAGGCTCTGTGGCAAACTCTCCTCAAATGTGGATGCCTGCCAAAATTTGTTACCATCCTCTGACTCCTCCAGGACAACATATTTGTGATGGTTGTCAGCAGCGGATCCAAAATGGACCTATTTCTAGTTAAGATGGAAGTAGAGCAAGGCTGTGTCATCGTTCCAACCCTCTTCACCATCTTCTTTGGGGGTCATCCTCCTCCTCATTAGTGACACACTTCCCTCTAGACTTGACATCCAATACAGATGGCAAACTCTTTAACCTTAAATCATCTCCAGTCCAAGACAAAGACTATTACTAAATCAGTCCATAGACAACTGTGCTCTGTGCTCCCACTGGGAAGAATAACTTCAAAAAACAGCTGAGGCCTACAGTCAACTAGATCTCACACCCAACAGCAAGAAAGCTAAAGTTCTCCGTCAACAGGCTCCAAATCCCCAAGATCCTTCTCCCGCAAATTGAGCCTGACAAAAAGACCCTGGAGAATGTCAAGCATTTTTCCTGCCTCAGCAACTGTTGCCGAAAGTCGACACTGACAAGGAGATTCAGCACTGATTCTGATGCACCAGTGCAGCTCTCGGACGCTTGAGAAAACATGTCTTTGAGGATCATGACATCAAGAACCAAACTAAACTTCTCGTGTATCTGGCTGTTATCCCTGCTCTCCTGCATAGTGCCACAACCTGGGTTGCATGCAAAAGGCATCTCAAGGCTCTTGAATGGTATCAACTGTGCCTCCACAAGATCTTCCAAAATCAAGTCAGATGACTGATGCACCAACATCAGCATTCTGTGCCAAGCCAAAACTTCCAGCAGTATAGAAGCTATGATCACCTGCCACCAACTCTGTTGGACTGGTCACGTTCACAAATGCCAGACAAATTGATTCCCGAAACAGAGAATTTTATCACAGTTGAGCCACAGCAAACAGATGAGGGGAGGGCAAAAAAGCACTTCAATGACATCCTCAAAGCCAACATGAAGAAGTGCATCATCAATATAAATTTATTGGAAACCCAAGCCTTTGACTGATTAAAATGGAGAAGGATCTTGTGCCAAGGATTCCCCCATTTCAAGACCCAAGGGAGACAACAAGTAACAGAAAAGCGGGAAAGGCATGAATGTGCCACAGCCCAGCTCAACAGTCCATATCCACCCCTTCCACCAGGAAATGTCTGCCCCAACTGTGATAAGATCTGTGGAGTCCAGATGGGTCTCATTAACCACCTGCATATCCACCAGTGATAACTGGCTATCATTTATTAGAAGACAATCAATCATTCTCGAACTCAGAGGGATCGCTGGCTAACTATATCTACACTGTGGGGGTTGCACCAGTGTGGCTACATCTGTACACAGATCCCTAAGGTAGGCAAGCCTTCCAATTCACAGTTGATTGTACCAGAAGGATGAAGAGCCACAGCCAAAGTCTCCATGTGAGGGAGCCATACTATGGGCTGCCATAAAGGCTATATTACTGTACAGCAATATCACAACTTAGCTCTGGACTTGGGGAGGGATAGGCCTAGTAAATGCATTTCAGGCTTTATACCAATGAGTTTTCTCCTAAGAGGATGTTAAAAGCAAAATTAGGAAACAAAGATTAATTTTTAAGCAAGAGCATTGTTAATTGCCTTACTGGTATAGAACTTCATACTGAGGCATTATAAGCAAAATATAAAATCACAGATTTCAGCCCTACAATTTGTCTTATGATTGTTTTCAAAATCTCTGTTAGATCTATTAGCTCACTCCTAAATAAAAAAATAGCACTAACAGTCATGAGCAAATCAAAATTCATAAATGTGTGGGACAGAAATAAATTCAACTGCCATCTCTATGCTCATGACACAGAAATCTACTTCTCTACTCCAGACCTATCTCCTTCTGTACAAACTAAAATCTAAGCCTCTCTCTAATATCTCCTTGTGGTCATCTAGCAGCCAGTTCAACATTGCTAAAACAAAGTTCTGATTGAGAAAGGGGGAGGAGAAGGAGGGAGACAATCATTGTGGACAATGCCCACCATCCTGGCAGTCAATCAGGCCTGTAACCTGGGCATCATCTTTGACTCAGACATCTCTCAAATTCTTGCATAACATCTCCCAGATACAGCTTTTTTTACCGATCTACACAGCTTAAGCTCTCATCCAAACTCTCATGTCTCAATTACTGCAGCCCACTATGTTTGGCTTTGATACATGCAATCTTACTCTGCCACATTCAAAGTCTTGCTACAATGGTCATTCTCCCAGTCCATTTCCATCTGAGTGCATCTATCCATTTGCTCCGTTTTCTATCACAAAGCAACTTGTCCCTTCACTTTCAAGGCTCTTCAGTCAATCCTGATCCTACCTATCACCTCTCATTCACTATCAGTCATTGATACTCACATCCATTTGGCCCATAATGGCAGCTTCCATTGTCCACATATTAAAAACTAAAAGCAGCACCTTCATGCTTTCTCCCATGCTGCCCCACATACTTTGGAAGTGCTTAGCCATGAGCTAGGTGTTTATATAGTAATTAGGTCAAAGAAAGAATAAGTATAACCCAGTAGTTAGGGTACTCAACCCGGATGTGGAAGACATCAATCATCATCATCATCATCATCATCCTGGAAAATTCCAAGGGGATATGATCTCATTGTCAATTAAGCATCCTCTGGCTTGATGTCTAGCTAGGTCCTTAAGGTGGTCTGGCTGGATATTCATTTATATCCATCCTTGACACTCTTATTGCACCATTAAAGTTTTTGGCACCTGATAGTTGGCTCTGTAGCAGCATTAGTTGGTACACACACTTTGGAATTCAATGGTCTTCCATTCTAATACATCCGTAACCAAGAAAGCCAACAAAACTAAATGACTGAGGATGGAGGTGGTTGCCAGGTTCAGCTTTGAGTATCCTCCTTTCTAATCTTGTTCTGACACTTGGTATGGAGCATCTGACAAAGAGAACAAGAATCCAAAATGTCAGTCTGGTGCTCTTCAACCTTCTTCTGCACTCATGTTTCACTTTTGTACAACAGAGCTGGTATAACCATGGTTCTAGATTTGCAGCTTCATAGTAAACTTGAGGTCACAACATCCCCGCAGAGGCCAGTGAAGGGCCCAAATCATGGCAGCTGCTATACAGCATTGTCTGTAATCACTGCCCAAATATGTGACAGCACCATCTTCTTGATGGCTGCATTTATCTGGTTATTAATCTAGGGAAGTTTGTCTTCCCTACCGAATTCATTATCATATGTCAATTCCACCAAGACATGACTGATCACATGGTGGCCATTCTAAACCATTTCCTATAACTAAAGAAGTGAAACAAGGCTGAGTGCTGACACTGGCCCTTTTTGTTCTCTTTGCTGCTGTTCTGAATTATGTAATGGACAACCTTCAAAAAAGGGAATATACATAAGGTACAGAACTGATGGAAAACTCCTTAATCTCCAAAAGTTTACTGCAAAGACAAGTTTTTGAGGAACACATGTGAAGCCCTTTTTGTGGATGATTTAGTCATAGTGAAAGTGACATACAGCTTATCCTTGACAGGTTCTCAGAAGCAACTAAACAGTTTGGACTCACCATCAGCCTGGAAAGAAATGAAGTCCTCTTCCAACCAGTTCCATCAATTACTTTACATACTTTGTCCATACTATCTCAAGGGACAGTCCTAAGGATCAAGGAATATCAAGTAGAATATGAAAGTCAAGCCAAGGTCTTCAGAAGACTGCCAGTGAGTGCTTCAGTTTTATATGGATGTAAAATATGAACAGTTTACCACACACGTTAAGCAACTTGAATAATTTCAAGTAATGTGTCTGCTCTGTTCTGAGGTCCACTTGTGAAATAAATGTCTCAAACGCCAACATTCTTGAAAAAGCAAACACAACCAGTATTGAGGCAATGATCATCAAAACTCAGTTTAGATGGGCAGATCAAGTTATCCAAATGGGTGATGGTAGACTCCTGAAGAAAGTATTATATGGCGAGCTGAAACTTGGAAAATGCAGGAGCAGTCAACACTCCCCTTACCAGAATCTTACTTCATGATGCACGAAGATTCAACCAGATAGATCTGAACAGAAAGCAATTATCAATAAAGATTGCAATCACTGAGGAAAACAGACAAAAAACTGATTAAAAAAAGGGTCTAGTGTCATGCCTAATCTTCAATGAGAACCTGTACATTCCTGTGTTATATCTGTTCACAATCTTGCTCCTTATGGACACATGAAAATACACATGACGTCATTGACTAAGATGACAGACAGCTATACTAGTAATTACACCTCAATTTGTGATGTAGACGTATATTTAGTTACCATTAAAGTTCCAGTTACAAATTAAACCAAACTGAAGTCCTGCCTAAATTTAGGAAATTTGCACTGACATAAGTTAGTCTTCTGCAACCCTCTAATGTAGAGTAGTGTTTATACTAGTATAAAGTTAACCTAGTAAATTGCATATCACATCAATGTAATTACACTGGTGCAAATCTCTCATACGTAGAAAGGAGCTATGGGTACAGGTTTATTGGCTCTTAGCCATATATCATTGAACAGTAAAACATTGGTCAAACTCTTAAAGTCATGATATAGGTAGAACTACGTGTAATGCACTTGGTACGTTAACAGCACTACAAAATAAGACACCCTTTTACCTATTCACATGCCTAGGAAAAGACGTGTGTTGATGTTATAGCATATACAGTAATAACATTTGGAAAGACACTTCCATTCTAAACCTCTTTCAGTTACTCATAATGGTCTAAAAAGTATTTCCTTTTCAGTTTAAACTCCATGATTGGGTTCAGGCCAAAAGTTACCATGTTTGCATATTTCCAATAGGCGAATGTGATTTTTGTGGTCAATTATAAATAATTGAATAGAGAAATTTGGAAAGAACTGGTTTCTTCAAACTTACTTGTCACTAAAGCAATGAGTTTCAACTTAACTTACAAGAACAAGTTGTGGGACTTTATTTTTTTAAATAAAAAATGTTTCTTCACAAAGGCATTGCCTCTTGGCCTGCCAGCTAAATTCTGCATCCTCAGTGTACTGGACAGAAACTTTAATTTGCTTAAAATATAACCTGTAGCTTTGATAATTACAACGAGTAATACTAATAGCGTAGAAAACTACTATTTTCCCACTGATAGGAGAACAATTAGCTGAAATGGCAAAGGCTGCCTTAGAGAAACAATAGAAAAACATTAGTCAAGCCTACTGAAGGTGTTATACAGAATTTTCCGTTTTATTTTAGCACTAAAATCTGGATCACATTTACATGGCCAATTCAGTTCTAACATTTTGGTCAGATCCACAGTTGGGCTAAGTTGCCATAGCAAAACTGATTTCAATTAAGTTCTGCTGATTTACAGCAGCTGCATCTGGCCCTTCACATTTAAATTTTGAAGGTGTGTTTTGGTCTCTTTGTTAAAATCTCCACTAAACACCAAGATAACTTGAACCAGCTTAAAAATTTTAAATTACAATATTCATAAATACTTGGCCAATATTTCATTTAATTTTATTGAACCTATGAGTATATATGTTTTCATTGATTAGTGTATTCTGTAAAGATAATTAGAAAGATTTCCCTCAAAGGACTTCCTCAGTCCTACAGACTTAGCTCATATTCTGAACAAGATACAACATAAGGTTATAATTCAAAATAGAAGGCAAAAGCAGCCCTAAAAATTCCCCATTTTTCCAGTATAAGTGAAAAAGACCCAACATTCTGATTACAGTGGACCTCTCAATCTTTCAATAAAGATTTACTATGGGTTGTTATGTTTGCAAATATGATGTTCCTTAGGTGTCTAGACCTGCTCCTGGAATGGTTCTAGATAAGTGGTTCCCAAACAGGAGTGTTATAGGAGGTTCTTGTGGAAAAATTCCCTAACGGCGAACAGAGCTGTCCCTAGGGAACCCGGGCAGCACAGGGCCAGCAGCCTGGAGCTCCTGGACTTCCAGGAGCTAAGAAAAGTATATCTATCCCACTAAGAAGATTTAAACTTCAAGACTCCTTATAAGAAATGGAAAGTGAGGTGGATATTTTTTGCCATTTTTAAAATTAAATAGGCAGCCAGTATCGTTTTTAAAATAATTATGAACAAGTTTAAGCTTTGTTGTAAAGTGTGTTTGCCTGGACTGCTGTGTGTGTAGGAGGAACTCTTGAGTTGGCTTCTTAAATACCTTCAGACTGTTTCACAGATGATACTCCTTGATGAAACATAGGAGCCTTGTTTTATAACAGGCTTATTCAAAGCGATACAAACTACAAGTGAGATCTTGGAAGAGTGTTGCTGTTTTCATAATGTAAGAAAAATACTGTAATGATTAATAATAAATAATAAGTATATAATAAGCATGTGAAACATTTTATATTTCCAAGATCACAGCTTTTATAATTTGTACTTTGGTAAAGAAAATCTCTGGAAATATTCATTTTTAGGAGGGGGTTCACAAGACCTAACATTTTAGTGAAAGAGGTTCACAGGTTGTTAAAGTTTGGGAACCACTATTCTAGACAGTCCCAGATCAGTCAGTGGGCAATTTGATTAGAAAGTTTCTAAATTCTCATTTGATTGGCAGCTTCCCCAAAGGAAGTGGCCTATTGAATGCAGTGTTGGGCTTACTGAAGTCATTCATTATACCTAGTGACATCAGCTGTAAACATGAGGTAGTTTCCCCAGTACTCTAATATACAATTGTATATTCCCATGCTCCATGGACTGTGCAAGTTCCGTCTTGGCCATGAAGGAAGGCCGATGGCAGGAGCATCTGGACCCATCACAGCTTCCTTCACAATCTGGTCAGAGCAAACTTTTGCTAGTAGAGAGAAATTGTCAATTTGTATGCCTGCTTATTCAGAGCATCTTAGGGCTCATCATGTGCAGCTGCGCCATTGTAGCGCTTTAGTGAAGACACTTCTATGCCAACACGAGAGCTTCTCCCGTCCGTGGCACCGCCGTAATTATATCACTGCTCTGAGAGGTGGTAGCTATGTTGCCGGGAGAAGCTCTCTCCTTGCCATAGCATTATTGACACAGAGGGGTTAGGTCAGTCATAACTACATAGCTCAGGGGTGAGGATTTTTCATACCCTTGAGCAACAGTTATACCAATATAGGCCTGTAGTATACATATGTCTTAAGTCACCTTAAAAATTTTGGTGCTGCTTTAACCATGAGCTTTCATAAAATGAAATGTGACCTACACAAAGGGTTTGGTTTTGTTTGTTTTGATTATGTAGTCTGTCTGAGCCCTTTTTAAAAATTACACATTGACCTCTCAGCACACAAGCTACAATTACCTCAGCAGAGCTTATCTGCTAGTTGCAGCTTTTTCAAAAAGCAGCAACATAGCTAAACACACCCTGACTTCTTTACACTGGCTATCGATAGAGGCAAAGTGAGTGTAAATAATCATTTCTTCTCAAACCTTCAGTTGGATTACTGTTAATATCAAAGACCTCCTCCTTATCCTGTCCTGACATGTCTGCACTCCTACTACCAAACCCTAATGTATGGCACTTGCTCTTCATTTTATCTCATTCATCCCTACAAAAATCATGTCAGCAACCCCAGCCCGCTCCCCTCCAACACAATCTTAGCAGTCCTATATACATGGTAGCTCCTCTCCTTCGCAGAGCCACAGCAGAACTGCTTCTCAAAGCAGCTGACCTTCCTTAAGCAGTCACGGCTCTCCCTCATTTCCCATCCCCATACAACCGTTAGCAGCCCTAGCCATTTCAGTAGCACCTCCTCAGAATATCAGGATTAGCTGCTACTCCAAAACATAATCTAGCCAAGACAGCCATCAGGAGCAGTTTCCCAGCCAGCTCCTGGCCCCCAGGACCAGTCCAGGCAACAAGTAGTCTCTCTCTTATCTGGTGGCAGAGAACCAGAAGTCAGGGCTGTGACACTAGAGAGTGGGGACAAAGAATAGGGAGTGTAGTGGAAGAAAAACAAAGCGAGGAGTCTGAAGGTCAAATATGAATGATAGTCTTGCCATATAGTCTCCTGGCCTGGGATCCAACCAGGGCTAGCCTTACTAGTACTACAATGGGAATTTCCCTTTCCATCTTGTTTTTCTATATATTTAAGCTTGGTCTTAATTTGTTTACATTAGGCTGTAATTACTAAACTGATATATCACTATATTTCTTAGAAATTGTTCACAGTGAAACTGAGAATGAAAGCTGTACAAGTCCATCTGCTGATTTTCATGTCAACATTCAGAATACGTTTCTAGCTCGGTCAGATCAGAACCTCGGGAAGAATATGAAATACAGAAGGAAGCTTCCAGATGGACTGCATTTGCTTTCTTAAGAGAATTTACCTGTAATTTTTTGTTCTCCAGGGTATGCCTAAGTTTTTGCTTCTTTCTCACTCTATCAGACAAGAACAAAGTCTCTCTGCTCCAATAGTGATACCTTCACAAAGCCTTGCTGGGGGAGAGGAGATAATTTAGTATTTTTATGGAGAGTTCCATTGGTAAGTTTAATGGACTGCCTACTCCAAACCCTGCAACAGAAAAGTATCAGAATTGGTGGATTTTAATAAGATCTCCTTTCCTAAAATACATTTGAATTGTAATTAATCTTTTGTGTCTGGATGTCAGAACCATATTCCAGTTAAAGCCTGGTCTACACTCAAAACTTATGTCAACATAGCTGCAGCACTGGAGTGTAAAAAATACAAACCAGACTGCCACTGATACGCTGACCTCCACCCCCTGTCTAAGCAGTTAAGTCAACAGAATGATGCTCCCATTGACTTAGCTACTGTTTGGGGATGCAGAATTACTCTTAACACTGAAAAAAACCCTATCTACCACTGTAGTCTGTGTCTACACAATGGCACTACAGCGGCATAGCTATGGTACTGCAGATGTGCTGCTATAGCATAGACATAGCCTAAGACTTGAGAAATCTGTGTACTTACAGCAGCAGAATCCTATAGAGTTGATCTAGACCACCACACCAAGAGTTTTTTTTGCCCACAACACTGACATGTGTCTCTTCCATTTTTTTATTTTTTTTTTTAAACAAGTTTGTTAATAGTAAGGAGTGGTAGCGTATACAGAAAAGTCTGGGCCCCTGGGATTGAGATGGCATCTCGCAGCTGCCTACCTACAGGAATGGGAGATCTGGAACAAACCAATACACTGGGTTCAGTAGTCATGCATATTAAACAAACCATGAATGCGGGCAGGAAGTAGAACTCTCAGTCACCAGAAGGTTTCTACATTTTTATTTTTTGTGAGATGGACAGCACTAAAGTGTGTCTGGCCAGAGGAAAAACAGATTTGTGAGTCAGAAGCAAGCAAGCCTGAGATTCTTTTTCTACCTCAGGACAGCTGACACATGTAACCACATTCTGTGTGTCTGGAGTGGTAATTATACATCAGAATTCCCCAGGATGGAAATATGGCCTGTTATGGCCCTTATTGCTACAAAAGGCACGTAGAGTCTTAAATTGGTATAAGGCTACTTTCTCTTGCCCATTTCCCCTAGTTGGACTCACATTTTGGTATTAAGTCCAGCAAACAGCCCTCTTCCTCCCCATCCCGCCGAGGAAGACTATCCCAACCCCACATAAAGCTACTAGGCTGTCCAAGTGGCCCTGACATCCAGAAGGAATGAATGGAAGCAGAGCTAGAAAGAAGTTCAAACTGTCTACCTCAAGATAGCAAGAAGATTGAGCAGCTGTATTTCCACTAAGACTAAACTGTGCTGTACAATTTTTGGCTCCTAGATAGCTGAATGTATTATCACATCCACTGCAGGCAATCCCAGAATCTGTATAAAGTTTAATACCTAGCTGCCCAAGATTGCAAGCAGGAGCTAGAAATCTCCTCCCGGACCCAGGATTAAGATTATATTTAATGCATGGGTATGCTTCTGGTCATCCACAGTAGTCACTTACTTAGAAGGCAGCCCCAAACTCTTCATCGAGAGGCGAGTCAATACAACTGCCATGGCTTGTAAAGGAATCTTTAGAACCCACGAGGAGACTATTGAGATGGAGATGTTGCTTATACAACAGCTATGCCTTGTCAAACTGCATGTACCAGTCAGTCAATCTCCCTGAGTCCCCAAGAATGCTTAAACAATTTCCAGTACAATGGTGGACTTCATGTCAACAGAAAGCAATACACTGGTTTAATCTTTTCAAAACCATGTTGGATCAGCACCCATTAGCTAAGAAACGGATGACAGTCTTTATTCATTTCTGGGGAGTAATATGGGGATGGAGATGTTTGAGGAGTTTCTGAAGTTGCAAGGTGTAACAGATCTTACCCAACAATCTAAAGAAATAAGATTCCACTTGTGTTGAAAAAGAAGCAGATGGCTTCAATGGACTAAGATTCTGTGTAGCAGTTAATCATTTTCATCTGTAAATTTTTTTTTTTTTTTTTGTAAAATGACTAACAAAAACTTTGGCTAGACCCCCCTATTGCTGATCAATTTACCCCTTGTTTCTTGGTGCAGTTGTGCTCCTAAGTCTATTTTTTTCATGTTTGAAACAAGCTGGGTTTCTAGCGCTCATTGAGAACAAGCATAATTTTCACAAAGTTAACTGAATCATAAGGCTAGACAACATGAAAAAATGAGGCCTGAATGGCCCTGTTCTCTAATAAATAACTTGTGAAACCCTAAAAATCACAATTTAAATAGCCTTATTTCATAGATGAAATAAGCACACCATGTTATGTTTATTCCACAATCCTTAAGTGACTGGGTTTCCACAGCAGCAGTATATTTTCATCTTGGACTTCCTCATGGAGGTGTAAAAACCAAATCATGGTGAAGGCTCAACAAGGCCTCTGGAAAGGAGCAAAGAGTGTCTTATGTTTATTCTTTCCTCTCCCCAAGTATCAGCAGAAGCTTTGGTATCTAGGTACAAAATTGGGACCTAAAAGACAGTGGGAAAGGGTAAGCTTGAAGTTTTTCCCCAAGACAGTTATAGCAACTTTTGCATTTATAGCTGATTAAGTATCTATGGGAGTTAAGGAAAATAATTAGTACTGACACTGCCATGACGCACTTAAAACTACAATTCAATTGTTTCTCACATGAAGCCGTTTGATGGTAGTTTTATAAGGTTCTTCCAGTGATCTTTTATTGATCTGTATAGGGGGACAATACAAGGTGGAAGAACCTCCAGTTTAACTAATTTTAATATTCAAAAGCCCAGCAGATGGAGTAGTACGTCATTAATCTAAACTCCCAAAAACTTTGACAGTCCTATTAGAGAAAGAAATACATCACTGAAAATAAATAAATAAATAAACAAACACACACACTGTAAGAGCTTTTCAATCGGCCATTTTCACTTTTTGATAAGAATGTTACTTCACCTTAAAGAATGAGTAGCTTCCAAAGTGACATGGCCAAGTAGGATCTTCAGGACTGTGTTGGCAGTTACGTCAACAGCAGAGCTTGAAAATCCCAGCCTTGAGGTTTGTTTTGGCTGAAGCCGATTTATATAAAATTTGGCACTCACTGCCTCTATCAGAAGATTTGATCAGCATTCACAACTCGCTGAAGTCAAAAGTTCAGAAGTTTTGAAAATAGTGCCCAAATGACTTGCCTAACACACCACACAGTCAGTGGGTACAAAAAGAACAAGTTCTCCTGAGTCCAAAATCCACTCTATCACCTAGATAGAGCATATGTAAGCTTGATATTATGACAGCAAAATTACCTCAAACACACTGTGAACATACACCACCAAAAAACTTTTGTGGCAATCATAATAATTATAAAAGAATGATAGATTCTATTCTAGTTTGAAGGTTTATATTGAAAGTGAAAACATTCATTCAGGAGAGCTCTGAACCCTCCACTGTCAATACCATCTTTTTAGACTTGAGAGGAATCTTGTTTTTTGGTATACTCTTTGCTTGTGTATTAGCAGTAAAGAATTTGTACTTTAGGAGTTATCTAACTGGCTGTAGATTGTGACTCATTCCATTCTTAGTGCTAATTTATGTAATAAATTTACATCACTTGAAACACTAGTTTCCGTTTTTTTCTTTCTGTAAAGAAGCAATCAAAGCTGGGAGGGGAGCAGGGGAGAACAGGACTGAAGCTCCCTTAAGAAAGTTCTCAGATAACTTTATGATCGCAACAAAAGGTCTTTGTTTGCGCTCCATGGTCTCCCTTAGCTGTCACTCACTGTATTAGACATACTGCAGATAAAGTTTTTCTTTTGAACCATTTACCACATCCAGTGGATCTATGGAATCAAGTCCTTCAGCTATCTGTGGTCTTAAGAAATAGTGATTTCCTTTAGTACCAGGTTGCATCCACTGTGATTAATAATTGCCAATGTTGGTAACTGAGTGGAAATAGCAGAGAACATGAAGAGATTTCTAGCTTTGGATGTTCTAACATCAAAATAGGGAGACAGTATATGAATTAAGACTTTTTCATCACTACATCAGTCTAGAATATTTTTAAACACAGAAAGGTTTTTAAAAAAAAGGATACCCCAACTTCCCATCTACGTTTTTCAACTTCCCTTGTTTCCTGACAAGCTTTTAAAGACTAAAAGCCTAAGTTATTTTCAAACAAGTTGAGACTAACTGACATCAAAAACACCTTTGACAATGACACGTTTATAGGATTTGGGACATTTGACTATTTGTTTAGAACCTAATCTAAAACCCACTGAAAGGTGAATGCCTTTAAAGATTATTTATGCCTATCAAGCAAGTTAATGTATGAGTTTAACACCAAACCTGAGTTGTCAGTTTCTTCCTTCAAGATGTCATAACACTGACAAAATTCTGACCGCTACTGATTTGATATTTTCTGTTATGCCAGGATGACATAATGGATTAACTGGTAGCTGTGTTAGAGAAAAGTAATTTAGAATATTTAAGTCTTGAAATGCTAATTTTTTCTAGTCAACTTAAGCCTGTGAATTGTAAATTCGCTTCAGAAGATAGGAGCTACTTCCATTATTATATGCATCATCCTTGACTTAAATCTTAGAGCTGGTTTGGAAACACAATTTCACTTCTGCAAAAAGTTGAGGTTCTGGGTTCATCCCAATAGACAAACGTCTAACTCTCAAAAGTTTTATAAAGAGAAGTGAAAGTGCACAATATTTAGTCTTAGAAACACCACAAAATATTCCTGCTATGAGAATGTTTCAATATTTCCAGAATATAAAATATTGTCCCTGGCTCTCATAGAGAAGCTGCCAAGGAGCTAGGCAGGTAAACTGGCAGAAAATGAGGGAGGTTTCCATCCTTAGTTGAAATTGACATGTTCCATGGAAATGCATTGTAAATTCACACTATGAACACAGTTCAGGCAGCACTGGCTGACACAGTCCATGAGTGGGAATACAATGAACACCTAAATTTTTCAATTTCAACGAACTGGCACTGACCAACAGAAAATGTCAGAAAACTTCTGCTTGGCTAAAATATGGAGCCTATTTTTATTTTGCATAATGCTTCCTCACTCTAACATACCTAATTGAGCTTCAATTTGTAAGTGCCTTTGCAGGTGAATTACTCAGGTAGATTGAGGACCAAGGCATTTATTTTTTCCTGTGGCCGTAAGAGTGATCTTCCTATTTCAACTTGATGCTACTTTTCTCTTCCCAATCAGGTCACTTCATAGCCTTCTGGCTTGATTTTCTGCTCAAGTTAGATGGTATGTCTCTTACAGCAATCAGTTTGCTGAACCTCATACGATTAATAGATTATGCATCCTTCTAAATTTAACAAACCAATCTGACCTGCAAAACACACGCGACAAACTTCACCCATTTATTCCTGCAACAAGCCCATAGCTTGTTTAAAGAGGCATACATTGGTACCTTGGAGAGGGGGTAGTAAATATATCAAATGGACACAAGCAATAAAGACATCTGAGCAACATCTGTTTCACAGCTTACAAAGATTATTAAGCACACTATCTTACCTCTCAATCTTAAACTTAATGTTAGCTGAACATTGCAATTTAATTGTATCTTTAAAAATTCACCTGATCCGAAAAGAACTGATATAGATACACCCTGTAGAAATGGGAAAGAATGCCACAAGAATCCGGTTACTGAACTAGTAATAGATCCATGCTTAGTCACAAATGACACCTTTTCTTAAATATGCTTTCTGGAATATTAGGCAAATAGATGGTATTTGAAATCACAACTGCAACTCTATTTTAAAACCAGAACAAACCATGTACCAAACTACATATTCAAATATTTTATAAAAGTTAAGGTTAGCATTTATTTTACATCTAACTTTCCATATCCATGTGGAGACAAGGAATTAGAATGCACATAAACTATAAGCAGTGCAAGAAGTGGTGCCAGGGAGAAGTCAGAGATGCACAAACTGGTAGCATAGAACTAGGAAATAAATGAAACTATGAACAGTAAGAATGGAGACAAAAAAATAAGGAAATCCATGGAAGAAGATGGCAGGAAAGAAAACAGCAGGATGATTAATAATGCCCTTGTTGCTGCAGAGGAAAGAAACTAATGGCACAAGACAGTGTTTCTTTGTCAAATAAAAAAATCCAATAGCAATGACTCTTTATTCATTCACGTTTAGTCACCTCAAATAAATGTCTGTTGTATTAAAATATTCATTAATGTAAATGGCAGCATGGCAGAACAAGTCCTTTTCAATGGATAACAAACATCCCACATAGTAAAGTCACTTCAACACAGCCTCATGACAATTCCCACATCAAAACAGTACTTTATTTTGCATTTTTTGCCCCGTTATTACTTCCACATTAAGATCTTTCAGTTATCACATGTACAAGGTGAAGAAAAGCTTCTCAGTCAGCAAACAGGGTGCATCTGGAAATGCCTCCACAATACACCACTTCAGATCTGCTGGGTCCCAAGTCCATCCCTGAACTCTGGGCTCCCAGTACCAAGTATAGCACACTAAGGCTACACTACTAGGTTAGCTTATTAATTCTGCATACATCAGGCTGATCAATGTGTCAACCTGCAACAGACCAAGTATTATAACTGAAAATGGCAAAAGATTCACTCTATTGAACTTTACATCATTATTTGATGTCAAACAATGAGGCAAATCCCAACAGTATATACAAAAACCAGCTTTGCTTTTACAAAAGATTGTTTCCCATATTGATTAATCCAGGCAGCTAACTCATTGGTTTATGCAACTTTATTGAAGAAAATAAATCAGTTACTAGCAGAGCTATTAGTTGATCACTCATCCATTGACAACTTGCTTCATTTATTCAGTGCTATATTAAACAGTGTTCTGGAAGATAGATTAACTAATAGCTCCAAGCCTCCTAACAAAATTTAAATGAATTACAAAAATGTTTTGAGACCCTATTTTGGAATACAAGAGATGTTGGACTTCCAAATTTTCATTCTCTGTAGAACAAGAACTGGTCATTCTTTTATTGACATGCATAAGATACATCACATTTTCTGTTCTGATGCTACAAGAATTCTGTACCAATTCTTCAGCCATGTCAGTTATGAGCATAAGCATATAATAAAACCTCAAATCTCTAACACTGGAAGGTTTAAAACAGGATGGATGTTTCTACTGCAATGTTACTTCCTTTGAGGTGAGAAAATTGAACATCCATCTCCCCTCCCCTCAGGTGATATCTTCAGTATCTGTTAGAGCAGTGAGGAATGGTTTTAGTCTCATAACCAAGTTAGAATGAAGACATTGGCCACATAATACACATGCTCCTTTTAAAAAAAATTTCTGAATGTTGGGCAATTGTTCTTGTGTAACTACTTTATAGATTCTAAAAGCAGTTATTGTCCAAAGCTGGAAAAACTAAAGTCTTCTCAGATGAGCATGTGCATGAATGGAAGGAGGTAAACAAAAAATAAAAAAAGAAGATGAGGTCTGAAAGGGGAGCAGCCGGATAAGAAAAATCAAAAAAGGAACAGTAATTTAAAGTTTATTCCAGCTATAATGCAGGTTATTCTGACTTTAAAGGTATCATCACATGGCATACTTCTGAGTCCATTCCCGAGATATTCTGTTGTATCTGTGAATAAAGAAGGAAACACATTAAACAGGTTCAGTTAAACCACAAAGTGATATTTAATATACTACTTTTAGAAGGAAGTTTTCAGTAATTTCTTACTGAAGAAATTCACTGCTGCTTCTTTCAACTGGCTGTTCCAGTTCTTTCTATACTTTCATATGTGGTCTTTTACCGAAGAAAAACAAGTCTTACTAGAATGTTTTCAAGAAACTTAGATGCTTTTGTTCTACTTGAAACATACGCTTAGATTGTATAGAAGATAGGTAAGTTGCTAGAAGCATGTTATGAAACAGATTATTGCAATCTTGGAGGAGAGAAGTAAGGTGTGAAAATGAAAAGTTCACGTTTTTGCTAGATATATTAAGTTGTTTAGAGACTGGTTTTAGAGCAAAGTCTAAAGAATACTGCATGCTATAATTAGAGATGATATATTGAATCCTACAGTCAATTATGTTACACTGGTCTACAATTTTTTTAGAAGTTGTCTGCTTCAGAGATAAAATGTGATATTTATTATGTATTTTGATGTGCTGAATTCAAATATGACAATTAACACAACTGATTGGCTACTGTTTAAGATATTTAAGTTTTTACATTTTATGTCTATGTATATTGTGTAGATGATAGAGTTTTAATCATAAATTGTAAACCTAGATCTTTTCATGTGTTTATGGTTGCTTTACGTGATAATATTTCACCTGTCCTGTTTATGTAACACTTTAAAAATCAGCAAAAGGGTTATATAAACAAAATGTATTATGAATCAAAAGGCAAAAAACTATTATGTACATAGTTTAGTCCTATTCAGTGTCTACTCGGCGCTTCTTGGCTTGTCTCTTGTATTCATTAAATGAAGCATCTCTTGTCACTGTCCAGCAGTAGTCTGCAAGCACTGATGGGCTCCATTTGCCCTGATAGCGTTTCTCCATTGTTGCAATGTCCTGGTGAAATCGCTTGCCGTGCTCGTCGCTCACTGCTCCGCAGTTCGGTGGAAAAAAAAAAAAAATCTAGATGAGAGTGCAAAAAATGTATCTTTAGCGACATGTTGCAACCACGGCTTTTGTATGCCTTGAGGAGGTTTTCCACCAACAACCTGTAGTTGTCTGCCTTGTTGTTTCCGAGAAAATGCATTGCCACTGACTGGAAGGCTTTCCATGCCGTCTTTTCCTTGCCACGCAGTGCATGGTCAAATGCATCATCTCAAAGAAGTTCACGAACCTGAGGACCAACAAAGACACCTTCTTTTATCTTAGCTTCACTTAACCTTGGAAATTTTCCACGGAGGTACCTGAAAGCTGCTTATGTTTTGTCAATGGCCTTGACAAAGTTCTTCATCAGATCCGGCTTGATGTGTAAGGGTGGTAACAAAATCTTCCTTGATTCAACAAATGGTGGATGCTGAACACTTTTCCTCCCAGGCTCCAATGACTGTCAGAGTGGCCAATCTTTCTTGATGTAGTGGGAATCTCTTGCACGACTATCCCATTTGCAGAGAAAACAGCAGTACTTTGTGTATCCAGTCTGCAGACCAAGCAAGAAAGCAACAACCTTCAAATCTCCACAAAGCTGCCACTGATGTTGGTCATAGTTTATGCACCTCAAAAGTTGTTTCATGTTGTCATAGGTTTCCTTCATATGGACTGCATGACCAACTGGAATTGATGGCAAAACATTGCCATTATGCAGCAAAACAGCTTTAAGACTCATCTTCGATGAATCAATGAAGAGTCTCCACTTATCTGGATCGTGAACGATGTTGAGGGCTGCCATCACACCATCGATGTTGTTGCAGGCTACAAGAGCCCATTCTTCTTCATGGAAGGTGACAAGATCCTTTTGACGGTCACGGAACATGGAAACCCTAACATCACCTGCCAGGAGATTCCACTGCTATAGTCTGGAGCCCAACAGCTCTGCCTTACTCTTGGGTAGTTCCAAATCCCTGACAAGGTCATTCAGTTCAGCTTGTGTTATGAGGTGTGGTTCAGAGGAGGAGGATGGGAGAAAATGTGGGTCCTGTGACATGGATGGTTCAGGACCAGAAGTTTCATCCTCTTCCTCGTCTGACTCAAGTGAGAATGATTCTGGTGCATCAGGAACCGGCAGTCCTTCTCCGTGGGGTATTGGGCGTATAGTTGATGGAATGTTTGGATAATGCACAGTCCACTTTTTCTTCTTTGACACACCTTTCCCAACTGGAGGCACCATGCAGAAGTAACAATTGCTGGTATGATCTGTTGGCTCTCTCCAAATCATTGGCACTGAAAAAGGCATAGATTTCCTTTTCCTGTTCAACCACTGGCGAAGATTTGTTGCACAAGTGTTGCAGCATGTGTGTGGGGCCCACCTCTTGTCCTGATCTCCAATTTTGCAGCCAAAATAAAAGGTGATAGGCTTTGTTAATCGTAGTGGTTATACTGCGCTTTTGTGATGCAAAAGTCACTTCACCACAAACGTAGCAGAAGTTATCTGCACTGTTCCCACAAGTACGAGGCATCTCTGCTCACTTTGGCTAAACAGAAATGTGTCCCTTTGCAAAATCAAACACTGACAAATAAGAGAGCATGACACTGTATGATTTCTAGAGCTGATATAGGGCAATTTGTTGAGCAGACTGATGTAAGCTTCGTTATGATTGCATCATCCATGACTTCTAGGAATAACATGATGCAATTCATATCATGTACGACGCAATACCAGCTTCAGATTGCATCATTCATTGTTTTGCCTAAAAAGCAAGTACTGTCCAAACCCAGTCACAGATTTATTCATAGATCCAGTCAAAGATGTATTTTAGTCATTTCTGGTTTAAACTGAGATCCCTTCCCTTTATAACTCACTTATCCTCTGCCATTCCCATGTCAAGGGTCGTATATACTGACCCAATAGCATATCTTGAAAACTAGAGCCAATCAACAATTTTAAGCATCACTTTCTTTCTCAGTGACCCAGAATTAGTAAAGTTTGACTACATTTATTTCAGAAGCATTTTGGCTGTAGAGCAGTGTTATTGGTGGATTTTCAGTTATGTCCTGATAAAATTCCTATTTCATTTGGAGAATGACGCAAGACCTCATTTTTCATACCAGCATACTGCCCAGGCACAGAAGTTTTAACTGAAAAATAATGATAATGAATTCCAGAGTTTGCTTTTAGAAAGGGATATTAATATAGGCCACAAACCTTTTGTACAACACACTAGTCTACAGGAATTGGGCGGATACAATTAGTTTACTTAACAGCATGCTTGTCAGTATTAAGTTAATTTCCAACTATATAAGCATAAAAAAAAAAAGTAACCAAAACACAGTAATTTCTTAGCATATTCAATTTTGCCTGTGCACAAAGTCTGAATTTGGACCACCTAGATTTTTATTTATACACGGTGGTTTGACTACACAGACCAGTTCCCTCCACCCCCAGCCTACATAAATTTGGTTAAATACTTACCAGAACAGAGGTATATCTCAGAATCTCAACGATTCAAATAAAATCTGTTTCTTACTACTACTACTATACTTGTTTTGCCATGCAAGATTATTATCTATTTGTGAGATATAGTAATTGGCCAATACATTTCACACTAATCACAGATCAAGCTGTTAAATATTCAAGTTCAGTAACTGATAAATCCATTATCTCTGTTAGTTAATCCAGTGCCTTAAAGCATGCAGCACTCAAGTGCTGACAGTCCCCATTTTGTTAAATGCACCATCAAGTGCAAATATTCTTACCCTACAGCATAGCGTATTTCTCTGTCCACTCTCTTGCTAACCTATTGTACCTAATTGGACAAGTATACTTAATATTAATATACAAACTTCAACAGCTATTTCACTGAGTTCTGAGTACAACTGTAAAAACCATGTTTGAGACAAAACAGTTTCTACACAGATAGACAACGATAAAGCGTTTATCCAATGAGAAACTCCAAAATGGAAAAAAGAAGGCACTTATCAAAAGAAGGCACTAGAGCAGTGGTTCTCAAAGTTGGTTGTTTGGTGCCCCCTTTTTCATTTGCCATGTCCTATCGTGGCCCAGGGGTACGTCTGCTGAAATGCCACCGAATTGAACACTTCCTCTTTCGGCGGCATTTTGGCGGACGAAGAGAAGAACGCTGCGTGCCCACCTAAAGTAGAAGTATTCAATTTGGAGGATGCAGCGTTCCTCTCTGTGTGCGCCGAAATGCGGCCGAGAGTGGAAGCTTTCACTTCAGTGGCTTTTTGGCGGACACGCTCAGGCCTTTGGAGCCGCTGCCGAAATGCCGCCAAAGTCATCAGCAGCTCGTGACCCCCCTGGAATCATCCCGCGACCCCCAGTTTGAGAACCACTGCACTAGAGTATTTAACAACGGTAATTTCTCCCCTCAAATTTTAGAGGCTTTATATGAACTGATACTATTTCAGAATCTCACATGAGACTGATTAAAGTAAACCAATAATTTTAGATAAACTTTCAAACAGAAATCACTGCAACATTAGTGAAACACCTCACTGCAACTTCAAAAAGATAACACATTTCTTCGTATTTGCATGTTTCCATAGCCAAAAAATACCAATTACTCCTTCCTATGCCCCAAATTCAGTCTAAGATGGAGAGATCATAACTAACTCATTCATCCCTCACCTCTGTTTTCTAACACAAGGGGAGTATGTTTCACAGTATATTAGTAAATTATCCTTAAATAATTCTGTACTTACTTGTCTCTGTCTGTTTTATAGATACGTGCAATCTCTGGCACTAGGGGGTCATCTGGATTTGGATCACATAACAGTGAACAAATGGATAAGAGAACTGCAAAATAACCAAAAAAATTGCTCAACAGTGAAATCTGAACAAAGATCTCAACTAAATATAATGGAAATACAGTTATTTGCTTTGTTAGGGCAACCTTAGTATGCTATAAAGAAAAGATTCATTAGTAGTCTTTTGTTTATGATGCACACTGAATAAGTTTAGAGATAAATTTGGTAGCCAAACTCTAAATGTGTGGCTCACAAATCAATATATTTATAGTGTGTTTAGCTAAAGTTTCCCCCCTTTGTTTGTTTGAGCTCCTCTGACTCTAGCGGCTCTCAGTGTCCCACAAATGTACACAGAGAAAGGCAACGGTGTCCAAACTATAACTAACAGAGTGACAATCTACTGAGCCATGTAATATAGCTGATCACCTCTTTCATAGCTGGAAGTCTGTGATAAACACATTAGAATCAGTGGATTTATTTTCTGCAATACAGTAATATTCTAGGCCTGTCAAGCTAGATACAGACTGATAAAAGGAAACACTAAAATAAAACTACTATGGAGAAAAACTGTCTGAAGCAACTTATTCGTTACATTTTTCATTTCCCATCAGTGGTTTTTAAAACTGTACAAACTTCAGAACAAGCAAGCTGGGTGTATAGTATCAACACAACATGCTATCATATGGTGGATCCAAATTCAGACCCAAGCTTGGTTCTTGCTTTTTGAATAGGTAGTGATCACTAATTCTGTAGATAAAAGAACCCTTTGCTTATTCTGATTAATGCAACTGTGATCTACCAAAAAAGGGAAGTGAGCATTGATAAGCTTTTCTTGAAGTCAATGTGTTTCAAGAGTTGAATTCAGTAGATTTAATGAGAATATTCACATTTACAGGAAGTGGAAGTGAAAAAAGCATAAAGCAGTACTGATCACAATCTAAAAAATGATTACTAAATTCATATATGGATATTAATACTCCATGCTAGCAGCTAGCACTAATGCAAAAGGTTGCATAGACACTTGTTTTGGTTTAAAACCACATTTATTTCAGATTATCTTCATTTAGGAATAGGTTAAAACTGAAATAAGCAACTCTAATGTAAGTGTCCATGGAGGGATTCAACTACACTGGTTCATGTTGGCGAACAGACAAAGCTTTAGTAATAGCTAAGGTAAAACTGCAAAAAGTTTTTTTTTTAAAAAAAATAAAAGGTGAAATCAATAAGCATGCAACAATGTAATTATTACCACATATGCAAGATGCCCTTCTCTTCTCAGGCTAGAATATAATGGGAGATCAATGGAATTCCAAGAAAAACTAAGCAAAAATATTACAGTACCAAAATGAAGATAGAAATTGTAATGTTTTCTTCACCTTTAGAAATAGTTAAAGCAGGAGACCATTGTGATCTTAGAATATCGAGACAAATGCTGCCATTACTGTTAATATTTGGATGATAGATTCTTGTTGTAAATGCAACCTATAACAAAAAATAGGTAAGTATTTGTGTTTCACGTATGCTAAATTGCGTAATTAAGAGTTACACATAAGCATAGATAAGGTGCATCAGAAAGACTCACTGAAATATGAACTGTGGCTCTTAAACCACAAAACAATGGAATCAGATACTCAGCACTTATATGCTACTTTTTCTCACTACTGTACAAACACAATTTATCAACACCTTATATAGAGAAGTATCATCTCCACTTGTCTGGCAGTGAAGAAGTTAAATGATTTGTTCAAGACAAAAAAACCCAAGTGAAGCAAGCTGCTTTTAGAACTCAGATGCTCACAATTTCCATTCCTATGCTCGGTTCATTAAAGAGCATTAGTCTCACAAAGAAAAGACTACTTGCCTTAGGTGGTTTGAAAGGGTAGTCTGTAGGAAAGTGAATTGTCAAGAAGAATACGCCGCCTTGATATGGACTGTCATTCTGTTGAAGAAACACGTCCACTATAATTATATTCCCGAATAAACTTTTGTGAGAAGATACACTACTCAGTTAGCAAGGCAAATCATTCACTTAACCACAAATAAGATGTTTAATCCACAATGTAAGCACTGACTTTTGATCATACCTGGGCTTAATATTGGTGGAATGAGAACTGACTGCAGCAAGTCAAGTTGATCACTGGTAATGAATTTCCTCCTAAAACAATTACGTTCTGTAAAGCCTCAGTTTAAAGCAGCGGTTCTCCAATGGGGAGGAGGGGGTTCAGGACCCCGCAGGAGTCACAAAGTTATTACATGGGTCACAAACTGTCAACTTCCACCCCAAACCCTGCTTTGCCTCCAGCACTTATAATGGTGTTAAATATATAAAGTGTTCTTAATTTATATGGAGGGGACAGGCATCGCACTCAGAGACTTGCTATGTTAAAGGGGTCACCAGTAAAAAAGTTTGAGAGGCACTGATTTAAAGCAAGTGTGTCACATGCAGGCCAGATCTGGCCCTGACAGTTTCTTCCACCCTGCAGTTCCCTCTGCAAGGGAATAAGTGCCTGACTAGCCACAAGCAACTGAGACCTACTCCTCCTGCCCTTGTAGCAGTTGTTTGTAGCCAGTTGCTGTCCTTCACAGCTTTCTGCACATTCTGTCCCTGCCATCATCACTGCTTAGCCTTCCAGTCCCTTCTCTTGCCACATACCAGGATCCCTGTCTCTGGGTTGCATATAACCAGGTTCCTGGAAAACGTATTTTCTTCCCCTGCTCAGGGAAAAAGCAATCATAATGATAACCTCAAGGGGGAAAATTCTCAGGTTCAAGTGGAGGGGGATTACTGCCCAAAGTAGGGCAACAGAGAATACTCTCAAAAGGTGGAGATTGAGGCAGTGACTTGGAGGGAAGAGAGGCACATACAAAAGAGGAAGTTTTAGAAAAAGTAACAGCTTTTCTTAAAATAATATTTTTAAATGCAATATTTAACTTTGCTGGCTATAGAAGCACATTCCGTGATAAGAACTACAAAATTTGCCTATTGCGCCCCCCCCGCCTTTTTTTTTTTAAAACCACACATACTCTTGACCCCAGGGGGGGGAGAAAAAGGTAATTTGACCCTTCCACAATGGGTTTCATATACTGTACTTGGTTTACAGGAATACTGGAAGATGGCTTTATTCTGTTTGCCTATTTTTTAAAATCAGTCTCTTGTTTATATATAGACTAGCCACATCCTATTTTTTTATATATATTGTGACAAAGTTCTGAGTCTGTATTTGTGGGTCCTGTGCTTCCTGGCAGATTTAGAGGCCTCAGAAACTCATCTATGCCCCAGAGTGACCGCCCTTTCTCAGTATAATTGGCAAGAGTCACCGCCTAGTGAGCTACCTTCATCACAGGCCAGTATGGAAGGTGGAAAGGGAGGAATACCCCACAGACTTTGTTGCTCTGTAAAGCTCGGTAAGCACAGTTCGACCTCCTCTATGAGCTGAGTCTCATTTCTCCTCTCAAGAGGATTTCTGTAGAATATGGAAGGAGATGGGGGGAACCCAGGCCCGCCCTCTACTCCAGGTTCCAGCCTAGGGACCCTAACAGTATCAGCTAAGATGGCTGACCTTTTAGCCACAAAACACAATACAATTCCCTGGGCTACTTCCCCACAGCAGTCCCCACCTCCTCAAACTCCACTTCACCCTTACCTCAGGGCCTCCTTCCTTGCGTATGATAAGTTGTCTACCTCTCAGTCTCACCAACAGCACAACTTTCTCCCACAGCTCCTGATATCCACAGCCCACCTGACTAACTGGGAGGGTTTTAACTGGTTTCAGCCAGTCCCTGATTGGCTTCAGGTGTCCCAATCAGGCTAGCTGTTTCTGCTGTTTCATAGAAGCTTCTTAATTGGTCCCAGGTGTCTTGATTGGCCTGCAGTAGCCTTTGTTTGGCTATCCAGGGAACAAGGACCTGCACATCCTGAGACTGATACACCTGCCTTCCAGCGCTCTCCTATACCCTTCTGGACTGACTCCATCACAATATATACACACACACACAAACACACATACATATACACATATATTCACACTTCAATATCTGCAAATAAAGCAATGTAGTAACAAGCCAATGGGTAAGTCAAGGGGCAAAAATGTAATGTTAGAGTTGACATTTCAATGAGACAGCTTTGGCAGAGATAAAGCGTATCATGCAATATTAACTGAAAAAGTGCTATATTGGCAAATGAGAAGTTCAAGAACTACTTCAACCCTTTCATTGTATACATGCTGGAGGCAAGTCTTAGTAGTTTAAGTGAAGTCACAGAACTGGTTATAACAAGCATAGAAAAGAACTATGAAAGCTTCCTAATACCTCTCTGACAATGAGAACTCAATCCTTATTATTAGACTTCTGTGTCAGTAGTGGGTCTCAAATGTGGACTATGTTAAGTCATCTGCACTACCAATGCCTACCTTGTCATTAAGGTATGAGGGCTACAATACCAGTGGACCCCTAAGCTATCATCCTAAATCTAGGATAATTCTATGTGCTCATGCTATTCCAAAGGGCATAACTAATAAATGTCTTTTGACCGATAGCACAAAGATTAAGTTGGAAAAGTGGATAAACAACACTGAATGAGCAGGGAGAGGTGGAACAAAAGAAAATATTTCTGTATTTGAAGTCCAACTATACTTTTAGTATTCTGTGACCATGCAGAGTCAATCATTTAAGTATTACACAATGACATACAATGGAGATTATTCCATACTTTTGGAAGTTTACTTCAAGTACTAGTATAGCTATTAAGCAAACATTCTGGTCTCTCAGAGTGCATACTTCGTTGCATTCAAAGGGATAACGAGCTATAAGAACAAATCCAGCATTTGAACTCTGAACTAAAGATAAAAGGATTCTTCAGTTTGCCACCCAAAAGAAGCTCTGCACTAACTGGTATCAATAGAATACCTAAACCACATTGTACACATGTGTTAAGGTCAAAGTAGTACATTAACACTGATCTGATAATTAAGTTCTACTCTAATATGACTAAGGCCTAATCTACAAATTTAGGTCAATATAGCTATGGCACATATCTACACCCTCAAACCCAATAGCAATACCAACGTAATCCCTGCTGTAGACCCAGCTAGGCTAATGGAAGAATGCTTCCATTGACAGCAGCTAGGTCTTTCAGGTGAGTAGAGTTCCTACAGCGACAGGAAAACCCCTTTTGTCACTGCAGTCTGCACCTATAACCCAGGGTTACAGCAGCGTAACTATGGCACCTTAGCTATGCCACTGCAGAAGCCGGAATTTAGACATGGCCTAAAAGTGTAGCTGAAGGGGTTCCATGTTTATTGGCACTTGACTCTTCAAATTTAAAAATCTGAGCAAACTGAATCAAATTAATTGCCAGCTCTGAAACAACGTGGAATCTGAAAATGACCTAGTACCTTCTGATACCCCATTAACAGTGAACCTGCAAGTGAGACAAGCCTTCAGTTACATACGTGCAACCCCATTAGCCTTCAGTGAGGTTGTATAGGTGCAATCAAGACCTGATTTTGGCCTGCAGAATCTTATTGCTCATTTTATGCATAAAAGAGAGAATCTAATCCAACATTCAGATCCCAAGCTGAATATGCACAGCCAGCAATTATATCACTCCACTTGTAAACTGAGCAAGTCTGGAGTTGTTCTAGATATGGAACCTTATCATGTTAAGTATCTCTTTTTAGAGTAAACATGCACATTAACAGAATTCTCTTCATTATAAAAAAAAGCTGTTTCCAGATCCCAAAATACAAAACATACACCAGTGCATTAGTTTTACTGAAGGGAGAACTTTGTTATAAGGCATCAAGCCACAGCTTCCTGGAAGACTATTTAGGGTATTTTTTTTTAAATAGCTTTAACCCAAATATGCATGTTTTTGAAAAAATCTTGATAAATTTATGTTTGGCCATTTAATATGCTTTAGTATTTCAGTGTGGTTTCCTAGAAGCTTCTTAGTACTTCAGTTAACCAAGTAGTTGAAGTCTAACTTGTAATGCACTTCATCCTCAATGAGGGCAAGAGGCTTTAGACATTCTTCTTCCTAGTCAAGTTATACAATCACATTAAAAAATGCATAGTACACATGCACAGCATATTTTCTTCCTGTATGCACTCAGAATACTTTGCACTTCAGAAAAAACTTTTATATTTTTACAGAAATGCTTGAAGCCATCGTAAACTCCACTAGCCCAAACCTCAGTTTTCCTCATCTACACGAAGGGTTTCCACTAGGGCAGCTGTATTGACAGCTGAAATCCTACAAGCAGACAAGGCCCATGGGGGATCAGAACTACAGAAACTATTTGGCATACAAACATTCTACATGACAAAACCTTGCACTGCTATACAGGACATTTTAATACAAGTACATGTCATGTTATGGAACTGACACGCCAACAATGAGGAATCTGCATAACTAAAAACTCACTCCCCCACACCCTCAGTTCTTAAACTGGCATTTTTGGAAGTGTTTAAATCAAAAAAGATTGGAGAAATCTGAAGACAGTTCTTGCTAACTTGAAATCATAATTCTTGTTCACCATTAACATTCATGGGAGTCAAAATACTTACAGGTCCCATAATTGTGGCTTGCCAATGGAACACTAAAAAGGAAAAAGTCAGTGTTATTACTTAGACACTATATACTTTTTGAATTAAAAATCAGAACAAAACATTGAAATTTATCATTACTTACTATCATCTCCAACTGGACCTGCAGAACACTGTGCTGGAGGGTCACGGGCTAAGTCACTAAGTTCCTAAATAGAAAACATTGTGTTCAGAGAGAGCGGGTGAAGTGCCATAGCCACTGTCCAATTGGATGTGCAGAAAATCCTTAAACTGTTTTTCCTGAATAAAGAGAATGATTTGGCAAACTAATCAACAGGAGCAGTTGTAGTTGGTATTAGGAATATCTTCACTAAAGACGACATTGTTAGCATTGGCAATTTAAATAAGTTAGCAAATTGAGTGCTGACACTTAGAAAGTCAAAAATAAGAACAGAAATTACTACTTGCAGCTTTGAGATAACCCAACGCAGAAAAAAAAATAGCATGAAGATTTAAATGAAGCCCAACAAATTTAATTTTTTTAAGGAAGGAAATCATAACACCACAAGGGGCAAAGTAGTAGTAAAATGTCTTCACACTGTGCAAAACGCACTGAATTTATCATTTCTATTCTGGACAAACAGCAGCACAGCTGTTTCATTTCCTCTTTACCTCAATGCAAGATAGATCTTACATATGGTAGTGATTTTACGTACATAAAAATGAGAGAGAAACCAACCCACCCAGCAAAAGATCAGCCTTTTCAGTACACCTTTTAGAGGACAAAGATTACAAGAGGAATACAACATGCTTTTAAAAAATGTAATTATGTAACAATTTCACTCAAGTATGTTTTTAAAATCCTGAGAAATCTGAACAGCAGACATGATTTCGAGTGGCTTCACAAAAGGGAATGAAAATAGGAATTCAGAATGAAAGATTTTAGTCCATTTATAGTAGTTGTGAAAACTCAGTAAAACCAAAAGTCTCAATATCAGATTTCTCAGCTAAAATAGCAACTATCTTGAATTTCATTGAAAAACTGTGTCAACTGCCATTTATGTAGTCAAAAGTGAGTTTACTACTAAAATATTGTGAAGGATTAAAAAAATTCTTCACAACTAACCTCTAAGACAGGGGTGGGCAAACTATGGCTCGCAGGCCACATCCAGCCCACGGGACCATCCTGCCCGGCCCCTGAGCTCCCCCATGACCCCCCATCCCTATTTTCCCTGGAACCACGCTGCCATGTGGGCAGCGCTCCGGGGGGAGGGGCTGCGCGGTAGCACATCTAGCTCCTTCCAGGCTGCTGTTCTGAGCAGCATGGTAATGGGGCCGGAGCCAGAGTGGGGGGTTGGATAAGGGGCCGGAAGCCCTGGGGGACAGTCAGAGGAGGTTGGGTAGGGAGTGGGGTCCTGGGAGGGGGCAGTCAGGGGATAAGGAGCAGGGGGGCCTTAGATAGGGGGTGGGGTCTCAGGGCGTGGTTGGGGGGTCTCTGGAAGGGGCAGTCAGGGGACAAGGAGCAGGAGGTTGGATAGGTTGGGGATTCTGAGGGAGGCAGTCACGAGGCAGGAAGTGGGAGGTGGTCGGATGGGGATGGGGCCATGCTGTTTGCAGAAGCAAAGCCTTCCCTACTCGGCCCTTCGTACAATTTTGCAACCCCGTGACCCTCAGGCCAAAAGGTTTGCCCGCCCCTGCTCTAAGACATCAAGAAGTCATTAGTGCAAGGAAAGCAACTAGCCACCTCTTTCTATAATGGACTGGTGTTAGTGAAATACATGTGATTTCTACATGTTACTAAAACAAGCACTTTGCTATATATCAAAGGTTTAAGGAACTTAGACTTGAATATTGTGATGCACAACCATATGGAAATTTTGACGATGCAGTTTAACAGCTTTTATAGATGAAATAGCTTTCACATTCATCTTGGTCTGTGGTGAGCTTACAAACACTTCGAATAAAAACACTTTTGACCCATTATGGTTTTAGGAAACTCACAACCTGCTAACACACTAACAGCAAAGAGAAAAATGGAAGCCAATATGGCATTGAAAGGGAGTTCAACTTTCCTATACCTTCAGTTAAACAAGTGTATCACTCTATGAACGACAGCAGTTATTAGAAAGCACACAAAAAAGTTAACCTATTTTTCTGTACTGCCTAACCTCTCAAAGTTTCTTCAAAATACTCTTTACTAGTAATTTTTTTCTGCTCCATTATAGTCATGACAACATAAACCAGTTGACTTTGTACCTTTTCCTTCAACACTGCAGATAACTATCTAGCACTATGTTGTACGTTTACCAAAAACTGTCAATGGCACTTAGAGCCCTAGATGGGCTCTTTAGTTTGTAAAAAAGACACAAAAATAAATGAGATGATACTGAAGGAGGAAAAAATTGAGGTTCGCACTGCAGAGCTTCACAAAGGTTGTAAGAGGCAAATCCCATGGACCCGAGAGAGTTAAAGGATACTGGAGGTCTTCAGAGCAGTAAGTTTACCTCAATGCAAGACTAAAAAGCGACTGAGACATGAGAGATCTTTTTTAGTGGAAGAGGGATTTTCTAATAAATCTAGTAAAAGAAATGCCAATACTTAAGCTAGGCGTAGAACACTTGACTACCAGTGAAAGAAATCCTATCTAAAAAAAAATGAAACTGACGACAACAGTTCAAAGCAAAGTGTATATGTAGAAAGATTGTGTGGATATATAGTTTAGCTAATACTAACAGTTTGAAAGTTATAATATCTGAGGGACCCTACTCCTCAAGTCACACTCACCACAAGCATTTATTCTAATATGGAGGTACCCACGTTATCCATTAAGAAAATAGTTTTAGATACTGGTTAAAATTACTTTCCTTGTTAGTGCATAAGTAGCGACGACAGCCTGAAAGACTATGGTTTTGGTTGGCCTACTATGGTGGTTAGATAAGCCATGTCTTGATTTTAAACAGATTTAATGGGTAAAAATTCCAGTGTAGAAAGTATCATATAGCACATCACATTTCAACTGCTATACAAACATTAAACTTCAAAAACCTTAAATACAAGATTAGGTTAACACTCCTTGTGCGCCTCCATTCCCTCATTTGGAAAGATGCATTTTTCATTCCTCTTAGCCCCACTACTTGTGTGGCAAGCTAGAACTAAATTTTGTAACAAGGCCAATTGATTTCAGAATTTTAAATTCGTTTTCACATTTAATTACTTTTAATATAAATCAACCTAGTAGTTAGAATATACATTTTTAGGCCTGCCTGTAAAGGCCTATGTTTTAAGAATGTAGGTGTATTTTTTTTAAAAAAAATCACATAGCTAGTTACAGGGGTATAAAAAGAATCAAAATCAGTGCACCTGTGTATGGGCCTTCTCTCACTAAGATAATCTGAGGTCTTGCTCTTGGGCTAAGGCTTTTGGCTAAGCAGCAGGAGCAGCCATAAGCTCGCAAGCATAGGGTCACATCCCAAACCAGTCATAAGGTGGGATTTGGCTGTTAGGAAGACCTGTCCTGATAATGCTGATCACCACCAGAAAAAGAAACAGATCTTAAAATGGTTAAAGAAAACTTAGTTTGATAGTATCCTGCCTGGCAAGAAATCACTTACCAATGGTGGTTGTTGTGAACCCTCATTTTGTATTGTTTTATCTTTATGGCCTGTTAATCTGGCTAGTTCTCCAATTGTTTCTGTCTGCTGTATAATTTAATTTTGCTAGGTGCAAGTTAATTAGGGTAGTGGGATATAATTGGTTAGGGAATTATGTTAGGATGTTAAATTTCAGTAAAATGATAGGTTATATTCATATTTGTTATAGGGGAAGAAACGGCAACAGGGAACGAGGAACAGGGACCCAGGCAAGGCTCTGCAGCTCAGAGCTGGGAAGGGGGACATGGGGTAAACACTGCAGTGCCAGAGCTAGGAAATGAACATTAGGGAACAGACTATTGACATATAGAGAAATGTGAAGGGCTTCGGAATATGCTTGTGAGACGAAGTGGGATTGTTCTTAATGTTTTTTCTGAACACACTGTATGTGCCTCAGTTTCCCCTATGGTGGGATAAGGGTGTGTGACTGTTGCAGAGCCCTAGAAGGCAGGTGTGATACCATCTGCAGTGAATGGCCAACACCCTGTCTCCTGGAAACCGATGGCCTGGGCCCCTTCCCTGCAAGGTGCTGACTGAAAGTGTTGGAGAACAAAAATCAGGTGGTCTCCTCGCCCGAAAAAGATAAAAGGCCAGAGGAGGGGCTGGAAGGAGTTTTAGTTTGGAGCTGGCAGGGAGACGGGGTGTGGGGTAGGGGAGGCCCAGAACCTGGATCTGGGCTCCTCACCCCCAAAGATGGACCTGACTGATGGGTGCTGTTTTCTGTACCTACAAGCTCTGATTTAGACCATGTTTTTGTTGTCTAATAAAACTTTCTGTTTTACTGGCTGGCTGAGAGTTACAGTGAATCGCAGGAAGTGGGGGCGTTGAAGGTCCTAACTCCCCAACACTCGGTGACAGCTTGCTTGGAAACTAACCTCAACAAACATCACATTGTCTGCACTTCAGACTTCTGGATCTTTTACTGCTTGCTGCCTGCGTGACAAGAACCAGGGAAGTGGGAGGGTGAAGAGAAAGCCCTCTAACACTAATTTTCCCAACGTTTAAAGTAATACTGAATTCTGTGTTATGGTATTCTCAAATTGTGTGTGTTGCTCATTTATATTACAGGTACATTAATGAAAGAGAGAAATTTTGCATTTGAGTAGTTGGAAAGATCCATGCTGGCTCTTAGAGATGTCTACCACTATTAGATAAGACCCACCCACAGACAACCAAAAAATCATGATGAAGGAAAAGAGGACAAGGGACAAATTTTCTTCTCAGGTCAGTGACCAGCTGCCCTAATACCTACCAATGCTTACAACAGCAGTGGGCAAATATTCTGGCTGAACCTTTCAGTCTGTCACTGAAACAGTTTCAATATTAGGCATGAAAGTTAATATTCCATTGAACTGAACAGGAGCACCTCAGAGCTATTTCTGACTAAGGAAGATAATGTTTATATTTCATCCACTTTTTAAAGCTTCTGTTTACAATCACAAGGCCTGGCACCTTTTAAAACATTAAAATTTAATCTGAAGCACTGTTCTGTAGTCATTTGTCTGCAGAAAACGAGAGGCCCTGTTTACTCTTTCGATATCTTATTTGTGTCACTCTCTGCCTGTTCCCTCCAGTTTCTACTCCCTTCTTGTTTCCCTTTAGTCTTAATCTCCTCTTCTTTTTTTTGGAAGGCGTATTTAAGGACACTGCATTAGGACTTTTCGAAAAGTCCCTAGTGGAGATTCCATTTGATGAGGAACAGACCTGCCTCCATCCTGAGTCAGCTAATGATACCTTTTTTCAGTTTACAGGGACAGTTATGTGAAACATGAACAGCATTTCCAAGCAGCTGAGGCACTCATCTACAAAGATCTCAGACTCAAGAATGACCAGTCTTGATTCAGAACTTGGATGTACTACTACTAGAGAGAAGGATTAGTCTGTGATAAAAGCACAGAACTACTAAGAGAATCTGGCTCTGTATCTGGATGTGCCATGGACTTCTCGTGTAGCTTTGGGCAAACCACCTCGGTATCTCAGTTTTCAAAATCTATAAGCATGTGAGCCATATTAAGGATTAAATGTACAGCATTTTAAAGCACTAATTACACTCCAAGTTCCTGTTAGATACAGGGTGCAGTGTACTTAAGTAGCAGTACAAGTAATTTGCCCCAATTGGAAAAATTATGAACATGGCAAGGTAGCTGGGAGAGTGGAAAGAGACATCTTCAGTTAGGATCCTCATGACAGATTTTAAAACACAAAAATCATCATTTACTAAGAGTTTCGGCTAGACTTTTGGCCTAGAAGTTTTACAGTGACTTTGCATTAAGTAGTAATAAGGGAGAAAAGAAATGACAGTACAGAAGCAGCCATTTCCCATATATTCCATGTGTATATGAAAGCTACCCAGTGGTTTCAAGACAGGAAACATTTTGCATCACTGTACTGTAAAAATTAATTGCTTATTATATTTGTGAAAAATGGCCAAGTCATTGTTGATGCTGGGAACCATAGGTGAACTTCTTGGGTTTTGGATGGGAAGCAAAGCAAAATTTTGCTTTTCTTTTTGGTACTACTGTATTTGAGCACAAACATTTATAAGCGTGGATCACACGTAATTCTGAACACTGGATTGTACTCCAAGTACACACCACTCAACAGAGCACGAATTTTGTAACAAAAAAGACTAACAACTGAGACCCCTTTTTCAGAGGTTATTTAAAAGGTCTGAGAGAAGACATCTGAAGGGAGAGTAAAGACCACTCAGAGGATCAATGGAACAGCTCTTGTGTGCTAATCCAGACCCATACACAATGAACACAGTTAAGAACATTTCAGAAAGATAGCAGCTAATGTAAGAATGTTTAGATACCTGATAAATTTAGAAGTTAGAATCTTGCAAGACGCCTTGCATAACAGGCTCTCTGTCCACCCTTCTCTCCCTCACAGAGTTTACATTCCATGTCATGGCTGCTGCCCCTCCCTGGTCCAAGTTGAAATACTACATCTCTACCTGATATAACACGGTTCGATATAAGGTGAATTCTCCTGGGGGCACGGCTGCGTGCTCCTCTACCTCGATATAACATGGTTTCACCTATACCGTGGTATGATTTTTTGGCTCCCAAGGATAGTGTTATATTGAGGTAGAGGTGTATCTACTAATTCAGCATGAACGCCAGCTGACTGCACCCCATGGATTCTAGTAGGCATCTTTTCCTCTCCTACGGTCATAAAGTGCAGTAATCTAATGGGGAGTTTAATACTTGTTTTTGAAGATTAAATGGTTAAAATAGATTTATTCATTAGAAAAATGCATTGCTGTCTTCTGGTAACTAGTTAAAGGCACACTAGAAGAGGCTGAAATGATCTGCTAAAGTTTCAAAGAAGAATTTGTTTAAACTAAGAATGAGAAATTACAGACCAAAATGTAACTCCAACGCTATTTAAGACATAGCAAAAAGGCATTTTTTTTTAAAAAAAAAAATCAGAGCCTTCTCATAGTACATTAACTTGACACTTAAAATGTCAACACCCAAGAACGCATTATTAAATATCAACCAGTGAGTGAAGATTAATGTGAGGACTACTCTGTGAAAGGAAGGATTGGAAGTGTCTAAAAAGAGGGTTAAGAAAAAGAAAATGTAAGTCCGTTTTAAGATTAAAAGTAGAAGTGTCCTCCAGTGTCCAAGTTAAATGCCTTTCCCATAACCTTCCTCATAGCATCCATTAGAGTACTACCATTGGAGGAGAAAACTAAATTAAAAAGCCATAACAGTTCCAGTGCTACTCATAATTAGATGGTATCTCAAATGCAAGTATAACTAGCAAAAATATATATACAAAGGGCCAGTTATTTGGAAAGTAATAAAATATAATGGAACAAAATCCATTATACCTATTACAAATATAAAAATTAAAAACAAAAGGAGTAGACAAATACTTGTTACTTATAAACTGAGACCTAAGTCACATGGGTTAATATTTACAAAAGAAAAAGGCATTAAATTATTAAGAAAGTAAATATGGGCTAAAGTGACCAGAGCAAACTGTCAAGAAATAAAGCCATTGTACAAAAACAGGTACAGAAAACACTGAAGACAAGCCTGAGGATAACTGATAGGTAAAAATGTGGTTGATATTTAAATATGTTCTTCAGGGCACAAATTAAGTTTATGCAGTGTCTAGAAACGTGATCCTGATCAGGCTTGGCGAATGCTACCACAGTATAATTGTTACATACAAAAAGAAAACCCCCACTTTAAAAGAACGTTAAGGTTGTAAGTCAAGTACTCAAAAGTTAGGAAGTGTCAGACTTCAGACGCAACTTTAATTCAGCGACCTTGTACATGTGCATGAATTGTTAGTTTGTGATCATAATTAGACTATCTAAATGACAGGATCCCTCCCTCAATCAGTGCACAGGATTGTGTAGTTGAGGACCTGCCTCATTTGCTACAGAAGTTAGAACAGGTACAGAGAATAAGTTAGGATTACAGGAAGAGAAAGGTCTCATGGTTAAGGCAGCTGAATGGCACTCCAGAGAACTGGATTCTATTTCCACTTTTCACACACAGTTCCTGATGCTGGGCAAATTACTTAAACCAAACTTCATAAGTCACCACTACCTGTTTTCTTAATTTTCTGAATGACTAACTCAAAACACCTTTAGCTGGATTTGCAGAAGTGGTGAGCACTCAACTGCAACTGAAGTCACCTGTAATTGTACTTCCAATATATCAAGTACACCTTTACCCCAAAATAACGTGGTCCTCGGGAGTAAAAAAAAAAAAAAAAATCTTACCGCGTTAATAGGTGAAACTGCTTTATAGCAAATTTGCTTTGGCCTCGAGCATTTCCATTTTTAATGGTCAGCAAATCATTTTTGTTAGAACTAACACGGTGCATGCAATAAATAAATCTGACTGACCCATCAGAATCTCTGACCAATCCAAACCCCCACCGCCAGCTCCTTGTCCCCTGACTACCCCCTTTCCAGAGACCCCCCCGATCCCTTATCATCCCCAGGATCCCACCTCCTGCCCAGCCCCTGTGCTCCCTATCCCAACTGCCCTGTCACTTATCCACACCCCCGCCCTGCCAGGCCCCCCAGTACTTCCATGCCCTATCCCGTTCCCCATCCCTACTGCCCTGCCCCCAGAACCTCTGCCCCATCCAACTCTCTGTCACCTGACTGCCCTCTGAGATCCTCTGTCCCTTATCCAACCCCCTTACCATGCCGCTCAGAGAAGCGCATCGGAGCCAGACACGCTGCTGCGCTGAGGTTGCAGGGGAGGGGGGACAGCAGGCATGGAGGGAGGAGCTAGCCTTCCCAGCCAGGAGCTCAGGGGCCAGACAGGAGGGGCTCGCGGGCCATAGTTTGCCCACCCCTGGCCTAATGGGACCATGGGCTGGCAACATATGTTTACCGCTGCCTTCTCATTGTTGCACATAAGTTCCACCACTCTGACATATGCACATATGTACAATGTTTGTATGTAATTTGAGACAAGCCACATTTTAAGAGCTGAGGCGCCAACCACGGACGGTTTTGTAACGACTTTAAACTGGCAAGGCGGCAGCAGTTGAGTCAAAGTTAGACTGAACTCTCCTTTTTGATAAATTAATCATGGTTATAAATACAAAGGCCATTTTTATTATAACAGCCGCTGAAAATTAGCTAACATCTCGCACACAGTTTTGTTGTCCACAAAACGAATTTAAACTTTCAATGGTTTTAGACTATCAATGGATTGAAACTGTCAATGTTATAACTTTAAGACTTGCAGACAAGACATTTTTATGCAATAAGGATTAGAATGAAAGTTTAAAAATGCTGTAAATGCACTCAGCTTTGTGTTTCAACTTTTGATCCAAGGCAGGCTTGTCAAAACATACATACTGAATATGTACACAGTAATCATTAAATATATAAATTGGGATTAAACAGAATAAAGGTATGTTGTAGACAAGACAGAAAGCCATTTTTGCTTTACTGCATTATATTTGGATCGCGTTGTATCGGGGTAGAGGCGCACTGCAAAAAGGCTAAGAAATCTTTTTTTTTAAAAAAAATAGCCACATGCATCTCAAATTAGGCACACAATATGAATGTATGCTTTCAGGCTTAACATCTTTGCTTCAACTCACTATCCATAAAATTGGGTTATCCCTCTCTCACAAGAGTGTTGTGAAGACAACTTCATTAATGTCTGAAGCACTCAGATGTTACAGTAGCAGACACCACAGAAAGCCTAGGAGGAGGTTAATAAATCTGTGTTCAGTGCAGTTTGGACAGTGTGCAGAAACTAAGAACTAGGACCACATTTCTTTTATCTTTATTCAGTATATCGAATAGCTACCCATTCAGTGAGTACTGTCCATTCTATGCATCTAAATTCTGGCATTTCTCCAATTTCAGAAACTTTGCAACCTTGACGTACAAGAAAATCCCTATATTAAAAACATTAATTCCAATTATTTTTTTTTTTAAAAAAAGGTAAAAAACCCAAACTATCATGTGGAACATACTGATAGCCCCTTGCCCCAACATGAGTCATCAGCAGACCTGGAACCTTTAGAACCACAACATAGACCACCACCTGACGTAACAGTAAGAGGTTGCAGTAGAAGGCTGTTATTCTCTGAGGAGCAGCCACGGGGCGGGGGAAGAATAAGACTCGGCCAAGAAACACACTGGCCATTTGCTAGACAGAGGAGGACTGTTCAAACTCAGGAATTCATGGTTCAATTCTAGTTTCTGGGGACAGTGTTCTCTACTCAGATTCTTCTGTCCCCATCTCCACAAACCTCCTTGTTTTCCTCTGCTTTTATCCACCTCCACCACCCCCGGCCCCCAAATTATATTGTCCCCCAAACCTTTGCATCTGAGTCAAGTTTTATTCTCCCTTCTCCATGCTGCTTGGGAGCCAGTAGAGGGAGCACTGACAACACAGGATAGAGTCCCCATGTTCTCACACTGATGCCCCTGCAACCAGCAAGTACAACTGAAACAGAGAATCCTGCTCAGGCCCTTGTGTCCTGGGCTGGAGGATGCTCAGTGCCAACCAGAGAAATGTTCTGCCAAACAAACAAGTCGCTACTAAACTCAGACAAACTGATTTTTTCATACTGGTAGTTCAGCCAAGCTTGGGTAAATTTTCCACAGAGACAGCAAATTTCAATTTCCTGTAACAAAGCAAGGAGACACTAGAGCCTCTCAGAATATTCTGAAAATGTTTCATAATAGGCAATATAACTTGCACTTTTAGTGAACACAACCACATTTAGATTCACACTGACCTCACGTCAGCATGTCACTTGATTTACTTACCCAGGATTATTTTATTTAAAAATTTTAAAGTATTCAAGGTTAATTTTTGAAATTCTTAGTGCAGCTTTTCATTCATGTTACCAAGCAGATGATTTCTTACGGACCCTCACTTTTTATGAATACAAGAATGTGAATGAGAGCTCATGTACATAGGGAAAATTTACTAACATAACTATACTACTGCTACAGATATAGTGTTGTAAGTTCCAGCATGTAAACATTCTGGAAGAATGTCCAAACACGAAGTTACACCAGTACACCTGTAGCAATATATATTTTACTAGTATAATTATATTGATATATTTCCTGGTGAAGAAAAGACCTAAACTATTAATCTATCTTGGAGGGGATAAAGAAAGATTTTTGAAGCTAAAGGGAACTCTGATTGGCCCTCTCTTTTTCATCCCTTTAAGGAGCAAAAGACCTGCTCTGATCTCAGGCAGGGTTGTACATCATTCACTATAGTGTAAGATACAGTACCACCACCTGAGGCAGAAGATACTGTTTATTCATAAAAACAGTCACTTGAATGCACCCTTAAAACCACTGGGACAATTCTGGAAATGGTTACTCACCTCCCAAATCCAAAAAAGGCTGACTGAGGGAAGATTCACAAAGGATGGAATAGCACTGAAGGGAGTGATGGGAAAAGGGACATTCCAAGGGAATGCTCCAAGGAAGCTCAGTCAGCTGATCAGTCATACCAAACTCCCCACACTCAGTCAGGACCATCCCTACTCTCCAAAAGGCCCTCTGATCTGCTATTGTGAAGGGATCAGAAAAAGGTAAACTGTAGGCTTTTTGCAGGATAGCATCTTCACAGCTCCAAACTGACTTCCCTAGACAGCTGAACTTTTGGTTTCCTTTCAAACCTTTCTAGACCAGGAGGCACATAAGCCGATTTTTGCTGGCACGCGGCGGAGGGCTCAGCCCGCCCGCCACTGCTCTAGGGTTCCCCCTGCTGGCCCCTTGCCAACCAGTGTCCCACCACCTGCCCCACTCAGCTCCCGCTGCTAGCCTGGGTGCAGAGAACCCCTGCTGGCAGGAGCCAGCAGGGGACACCCTAGAGCAGCAATGGGCCAAGGCTCAGCATGCCACCACTTCGGGGTTTCCCCCACAGCCTCCTGCCAGCCAGGGTCTCAGCCTGCTACCAGCCTGGGTTCCCTACACCCAGGCTAGCGTGGGCACTGAGTCGGGCCAGCAGTGGGCCCCCAGCTGGAAAGGGGCCTGTGGGGGAAACCACAAAGCATGGGTGGGCTGCCCCCCCTCAGCTCCTCCACTTCTGCCCGAAGCTCCGCCGCTTCCGGACTGGCACGCAAAGCCTTAAATTTGACTGAATGAAGACTCAGCACACCACCTCTGAAAGACTGCTGACCCCTGACTTAGACTCATCCCTCTTTTTGTGGGGGGGGGGGGAGAAGAGGAGAGAAGAATTTGACAGCTGCTCAACCCCCCCTCAACACACCTATTTTTTTGATCCCTCTGCTTTTTTCATCTCAGCCACAGATTGCATCATGCTCCTGTTGCCATACATAATGCTTCAAGAAGCACAAGAGTGAAACTAACCAGGTGTAAGGAGCAAAACCTGTTTCTCTTCTCTCCACACCCATAGTATGGGTGCCCCTACTGCTTTTAAGAGAAGTGAAGCACATGTTGGAGTGCAGACTGCAACACCAAAACAAAGTGGCTGAAGTAAAGTCTTTTATTGGAACAACTTCTGTTGGTGAGAGACACTCTTTTGAGCTTAGAGAGAGCACTTCAGAGCTGTGTAAACTCAAAAGCTTCTCTCTCTCATCACATAAGTTGGTCCCATAAAAGATATTACCTCACCCAACTTGTCTCTCTAATAACCTGGGACTGACAAATCTACAACACTACATACAATGCAAGGTACCAAATTTTGCCATTTGAAATGGAAACTCTACAACATGAAGAAAAAATGAAGCACAACTTAACAGCAACATCTACTTCCTGAGCAAATGCAAGGAACAAAACATAATTCTAGACCTCTACATACAAAACTAAATATGCTGAACAGCTCAGTCGTCAGACTTCATAAAAACTGAGGAATCACTTACTGCACCTCACATACTCCAGAAAGGAGCACCTCAGACAAGAAATCACCACATTTTCCCACATACTGGAAGAAAAAAGATCAGAAAAGTCACCTGAAAATCATGCAAAAAAATCTAACACAACTATCAAGAAAAGCTGATAACCACCCAACACAAAAACAAGAAGTGGAACAAACTACTTCACAACCTACAAAACTCCACCTCCAGGAGAAACCTTGACATCAATACCTACTAAATGAACACTATGATGTCTGAACATCTAACAAGACTACCACTAATGAACTGAATTATCTGCACTCTAAGGGTATGTCTACTCTGCAATTGACAACCCACAACTGACCTGTCTCAGCAGACTCAGACTTGTAGGGTTTGAGTTAAGGGGCCCTTTAACTGCATTCCAAGCACGTGGGCATATCTGGGTTACAGCTGCAGCTCTGGGACCCTCCCACCTCACAGGATGCTAGAGCCCAGGCTCCAGCATGAGCATCTATATCACAATTCAACAACCTCTTCGCCCAAACGCCAGCCAAGGGTCTTTAACTGCAGTGTGGATATGCCCTAAGGGACTGAACTTCTGTTCTGCCAAAGAACTGGATACCAGAATAAGAGCATGTCTATAGTACAATTGATGGCCTATAATGACTGCAGTGGCTGATGTCCACACTGCCCTCTTTCTGCCAGTGGTGTGCGTCCTCACTAGGAGCACTTCCACTGACTGAAGAGGTGTGTGCGTGTGTCTCTGTGTAGGTTCTGAAAGCTGGACTTCCCCCCCACCAGCCTAGGAGTGGGGAGATGAGAAGCCACCTGTGGCTTCTCACCTCCAGCAGAGAGATCTGCACCTGGAGTCCAGTCGGCTGCCAACCGCAGGCCCAAGTGGCAGCCCAAGCCGGAAGCCTGGGTGGCAGCCTGGCTTATAGCGGAGACCCAGTAGCAGCATGGCTGGGAGCACTATAGAGGCTACTGTGAGAGGTGGTAGCTAAGTCAGTAGGAGAAAGTCTCCTGCTGACATAGTGCTGTCTAAACCAGCACCTTGCTCAGGCACGTGAATTATTCAATTATACTGAAAGTGGTAGCATAGACAAGCCCTAAGTTTCCCAGACCTGAAAAAGGGCTTTGGATAAGCTCGAAAGCTTGTCTTTCACCAGCAGAAGTTCGCTCAATAAAAAAATATTACTTCACCCACCTTGTCTCTAATATCCTAGGACTGATATAGCTACAACAACACTGCGTACACCACAACAATTCATTCTTGGCCTTCACAGTTACTTTCAGAGGCCCACTGAAATAAGCAAGTGGAAATTTTTAACTGTGGCTTTGCGAACAGTTTTTGTGTTTAATCTAAAGAAGTACTGACAAATTCTTTGCCATTACCATACTATACAGCTAGAGCTCATTTGCTGAGACTTAAAAGCCAGCTCAGAGTCCGACTCCAAATATGAAGAAAAAATGACACATACTGGAAGGTCAAAGTGACTGGAAGGCTATCAGTATAATATCTAGCAAGCTGAAAAGGTTTAAAGCTAGTTGTGTGCTGACTATTACCTCTTTGTGCAATCTGGACCTTACTGCACTTCTCAGAAAAATATTTGCAGTTCACTCAACCAGGAACACACCAGAGTCCAAGAATTTTAAAGGTAACCTGCAAAAGTATTTTAAAACATTTTCTTTTATACATTTTTTGGGGTGTTTAAAGGTTGCCTAAAAAAATGTATTAGTCCTGGTCTATATTACAGGATTCAAGCGACAGAAGTTGCCTTTCATCAACCTCACTAAGAAAAGGTCTTCCCTTAAATTTGGCTCCCAACAATGTAAGTGCCTCTCTGATGCCGATACAATACATCAATACAATACCTCCCTGTCCTCGAGCGGCATAGAGTCAGTTGACACAATTAGGTTAACACAGTGTCAGTGAAGACACTGTGCTGCTTGTGTCAACTATTACTGATTTTCAAGAACTGTCCCACAAGCCCCACACTGACAATACAATCAATACAAGCGCTCCAGGTAAGGATGCACACCACTGACCCAACCAGCCAAATGTGTACACACATGCTATTTAATATCTGCTGTCGCTATATGATGACATAAGTTAGCTTGAGATTTTGTAGTGTAGATGTGTCCTTAATCTTTAAGCTCAAATATCAGAAGTGTCATGGTCTTGCTGGAGAACCTGTGGGAGATCCCAGGAATATTTATTGTAAGATGTAACATATCAAGTGAAGGGGCCAGAGTAATAAAGCCTTCATTTATCCAAAATTTTAGCCACTATAGTTAATGACCAGTTAACAAAAACAGTGACAGAAGATCCCTTTTCCTCCTCTTTATCAACTTTCATTCTTGAAACGCACCCTTTCACTATTTCTCCAGGAATAAGCTTTTTCTGAACTGAAGTATTTTACAAAAAAAGAGGCATTACCACCAACTCAGCTGAAAATACGGTAATATCTGAGGCAATTTTTTTTTTTAAAAAAAAATCCCTGGTGTACACAATGGCCATAGTCCTCCAGCCTAGATAGAGCAGGAATTTCAAAGTAATAAGGAGAGGAGAAAAAGTCTAAACACTTTTCAGGCTTCTCATAAAGCAGCAAAAAAGAAACAAGCTCGAAATTTGTGCTTCAATGATGACCCACAAAGAGATATCTTATTGTTATAAATTGTGTTATCCAGGCTCTTTTCTACTGCTTAATACCCATTTTCTTATAACACCACTTATTCGCTCAACCTTTTAACAAGCACAAATTCTCCCAATTCCTGTAACAAGCTCAAAACCTTGCCTCCAAATCACATAATAAATGCAAACAGAGCAAATCATTGATCAAGATATAAACATCACAACAAGGATTGCTGTATAATGGCAATTCCCACCTTACTTGGAAGGAAGCCATTTTAAGACGCTTCAGCGACTACTTTTAATACCTCAAATAGCAAAACTGATACTAAATAAAGTGACTATGAATTATGGGACCTTTTTTTCAACTTGACATATTGATTCTTCTTAGGACCTCCTAGTGAAGACCAATTAAATAGATGCACAGGAAAGGAAGTTTATTGTAAGAATGCACTAGAAGTGGGAAAATCTGTTTAAATTCTGTTGAAACATTTGATTAATTTAAGGGGACACTTAGTTGCTTCTGTCTTTGAATTGTTACAAAATCTAAAGTTACTAAAGCTAAAAGATTAGACAAAACTTCTGTCCCGTCCCTTCAATTTGTATACTTCACATATGTACACAGCACTATCAGAGTCAATTTCACTGTTTGCCTTGCATAACCAGTTATCCTTTATATGTGTAGGGTTCTCAAATAGCAACAGAATAAAAACGTAAATTAGGAAAATGATAACAGAGCAAAAATATTTGTTAGAGGGACTTAGTGCAAGACTAATTTTTAAAGCATGATTTCAAGTTACTAACCCTTTATCAGTGGTTAACGGACAACTTGCCTCAACATATTTGAAAAATATTCTGCTTCATATTTTTTTGAATACACTGTCCCTCACTGGTGTCCTCCGGTCATTAAATGTAGCGTACATCCGCCATTTGAATCAGCTTTTTAATTCTGCTCCTGCACTCTCTCTAAAATTATTTGAGTGAAGGAAAAAAAACTTTTCCTGCACAATATTATAGAATCTTTGGTCCCACCATGCACAAACAGATTACTCTGAAAATAAGGAAATTTAAAATACTAATAGATGCCATAAAAATGGACTGATGTAGTCAGAGTCCCATTAAATGAAGAGTGGCCAATCTGAGCCTGAGAAGGAGCCAGAATTTATCAATGTACATTGCCAAAGAGCCACAGTAATACATCAGCAACCACTTCACCCCCTGACTTCAGCTTCCCCCTCATACATTCCCAGTGCCTCCAATCCACCAGCAGCCCCACCAATCAGTGCTTCTCCCTCCCTCCCCACACCTCCTAATCAGCTGTTTCCTGGTATGCAGGAGACTCTGGGAGGGAGAGGGAGGAGTGAGGACATGATAGGCTATGGGGAGGGGGTGGGAAAGGGTGAAGTGGGGGCAGGGCCTGTGCCAGAGCCAGGGGTTGAGCAGTGATTACCCCCGTCCCACTGGAAAGCAGCTTCAAATTGAAGACTCAATGAACTGAAGATTTCTTCCTAAAGTTACCCAAGAACACATAAGCCTAATGTTTTGATGTATTCTAAAATGCAATTTCAAAATGAACTGGCACTTCATCAGCCAATATTAGATAGCCTTTGCAAATAATTTTTTAAAAAGTAGTCTTATCCTGCATCTCAACTTTTCAGAACTAGTTTATATATGTTAGCAAGACCTGAAAGTCAATTTTTAACTTACCTGCCAAGCCCCAAGTTTAATGTTGCAGTTCACTTCAAAGAGCATGGTCCGTAACAAAGGAACAAAACCAGATCAGGGATTGAAAGAAAATGCCTCTCCTTTGTGTGTTTGTGATGTCATCTGCTGAAGACAATGAACTCTGACCTTGGCATGTAAAATTTCTACAGACTTGCAAATTGGACTGAACCAGATATGTACAATGACAGTCCTCTGCGGTCCTGAACTAGCATTTTGTAGCCCTGGATTAGTGCCAAGCACATACTATAAGGAAGCATGGAGTTTCAAAGTCTAATCTGTTGCACCACAAAAACTAGAAACTGATGTCTGGATGAGTTTGCCATTTAAAAGCAGGGAATCCCAGCTCGTCAGTGACAAAGCAGCCATCTCTATCTTTAGTGGTTGGTGAGACCGATATTTTCTTATGCTTCGATTTTAGCATCAATTCCCCTGAGAGCCACTGTTACTGGAAAGCATCTCAGAATCCCAAATTACAGATAAAGGATTAATCTAACTATAATTGTCTCAGATGGCAACTGCTGAAAAATCAGCTGTAAACAGACCAAATATGGAGGCATATCTTGCAGCCTAGTTTGGTTACACTAGTCAAAAATGGTTACCACTTCCAAGCACTAGCCATGGACAAGAAAGATTCGAATGCCTGGACATACTATTATTATTAGTCATGTTTATTACAACATTGCCTAAAAATTATCCAAGAATGCAGCCCCATTTTGTTAGACAGTTCCTACACCCCAAAGATCTTACAATCTAAATAAACTTCTTGGTACAAAATTACTTTTAAAAATGTACTAACACTCCAAGATAGGTATCAGGTTAAGTATAGACTATGCATCTGAGAGTTTGTCTTGATTTATACTTGATAAATTCTTCAGACCTACAGAACTCTGAGTTCAGGATGCATTTCACTTGCCTGAGTTGGTGACCAAGCATACCAGGGAGTCTCTCAGCTGCATTTTAATTTAAGTTATATCATCCACTGTTACAGTGGAAACAAGTTTTGGTGGCAGGTTTACCAGAAACTATTTTGAAAGTGTTTTAAGAATGTCATTTTAATTTAAACTTACACTTCTCCTACTTATAACAAGAGTTGTGTTATTCTTCAATGTAAATTAAGTCACGGCGACCACATTATACTCCTATTAGATAAGCAAAACAGTAAATCAAGCCACCAGACCTCCTCCTCCACAGTAAGAGAGGGTCAAGTTACTGTAATATTTATGAAAAAAATATGACAAACCCTAATCACTGTATCCAGTATTGACATTTTTAGGGTATGGTTTAAGGGCACTATGAGTTTCTGATTTGTTGGCAAACTGCAAAGTGACAAGGAGAAATATAATCCATCCAGTCTCAAAATATTTAAAATGCCATAATGGTTGTAAGTACAGACCAATCCCAGTTTAGATCTTAAGCTATTTATATTTAATCATGCTGATCATTAAGACCCCAACAGTTTGGGAGCTTGGATGCTGCACTATAACACTAACTCTTTGTTTCACAGGAACATCACAACTGAAATTAAGGTTTACAAATTACCTAAACTCCACCCTCTGCCACTGATCTTCCTCTCAGAAAAGGTTAAACTTCCATCACCTCAACATTTTTTTTGAGTTAGCTGTAAAGTTACTCCACCCTGCTGGATTGTGCAAGGACGAAATTCTCAATACATCACAATCTTCCGCCCCCAATAAAGCAAGAGATGGGGTAAAAGGCCATTCCTCTACATTATGAAAGCGGTGGGTTTCCAGGAGGAAGTGGAAATCTAGAGGAATAGGAGCAGCTGCTGCGATGCAGTGCGAGTTGCCGGGATCGTGGACGTGTGTGTGTGTGTGTCATGTTATTGCAGAAAGCAAGAGACCCGGAAAGAGCCTGAACTAGGCAAACCCGCCGCCATCTTACAATGCGGGAAAGAAGTTACACGCCAGGGAAGAGAATCCGATCTGGCCGGGAGGCGGACTCCCCGCTCGGGAAGGGGCGACCCAGCGCTGACTGTCCCTGCGATGTAAACACAGCCACAGCACGACCGGGCGATCGGGAACAGCAGCAGCGCAAGCGATGGAGGCGAGAAGCCGACACCATCTCCGTGCCGGGTGACACTGACATTTAGAGCCCCGGCCCTCCAGCCAGCCCACAGCGTCCCCGCGGGGCCACCGCGACCTTCCCGGGGACTACGACAAAAAGGGCTCCCGGGCGACATCACCCACCCTCCCCACCTCGCCCCGCACAGCCAGCCCGGGCCCCGGAAGGAGATCAGCCACCTCCCTGCCCGACAGACCCGACAGTCACCCGCCCCGGCCGGAGACCTCCCTCACTCCCCCCCCCCCCCCCAGAGCCGGCGGCACCGCGCACATAGGCCACGCAACACTGACTGTCCCCCTCCGGGGCCCCATAACCCCGAGCGACAGCAACACCGCCCCAGGGACTCGCCCCGCCGGGCCTGACGCGCAGCCCCGGCGGCGGCAGGGGGGCAGCAGCGCCGCCTCCCCGGCCCTGGCCAGCCCCTCGCTCACCTTGTTAATGCGTTTGAGCGCCATTGTGTGTGTGTGTGCGCGCGCCGCCGCCCGCCGGGCCTGTCTCTGCGCCGCGGTGACTCCGGGCTCCGCTCGCGCTGAGGGGGGAAGGGGGGAGGGTAGCTGCGTCTCTCCTTCCTCCGGAAACAGCCAGGGGCGCCCGCCCGCACGGAGCGCAGCCGCCCACAGCCTCCTCCCGACGGGCGGGTCCGGCCCCTTCTCCGGAGATCGCTGGCTGCTGCTGCTGCCGCCGCCGCCTCGGAGAGGACAGACGATGAGCCGAGCCGAGCCGAGCCGAGCCTCCGCCGCCTCGGAAGAAATGGAGCTCAGCCCCCGTGCACACCCGCCGCCGCTGGCGAGGCCGAGGAAGAAAGGAGGGGACAGCAGGCACCGCCCCCCCGCTCCCGGGGGCGGGTCACTGAGGAACCTCGCCTGCACCCCTCTCTGACTGGAGCGGGGAGGGACGCGCTAACCGCCACCGCCTGGGAATCCGCGCACGCGCTACCGAGACTGATGGGGGAGGGTGGAAGGTCGGGGGGGGGGGGCGTTCAGACTCGTGGAAGTTGCGCGCACGCGCCTTGCAGCGCTATGGGGTGGCGGGGGTGAAGAGGTGGGGTCTCTCTCGCGAGAGCGAGATCGCCGCTTCTCCAATCAGAAGCTTCGCAGCCTGTGAAACTTAGCGCTTCCGGTGAACTAGGCAGGGCCCAGTGTCCACCTGAGTGGGCGGTTTGTCGGTCACTTTGCGGGCTTCGGAATCGCCCACAGAGCGAAGGGTCTTGTCGGGCCTTTCTCGTGCGTGCCCTGGCTCGTGATCACTCGCCAGCCCCCGCCCCGTGGGGAAGGAGGATGCGGGGGGTCGTCTGTGCGTGTACACAAAATGGCCGTCGCGACCGGAACTGCGAACCTCGAACTGGTATCCCTCCGCTCAGCCTGTGAAGGGGCAACACCCCCCGGTGGGGCCAGAGGCGGAGGGTTAGGAAATACCCTTCCCCTTCCTGTTTGTCTGCCTGACTTCTAGGTGGGTTTCCATGTCCGTGTACGGCCAATGTAGACGCAGCAGGTTTGCACGTCTGTTGAATCGAGCTCAGGTCTCTCCCCAGCTGGTTTCCCAGTTGCTGTCTTGCTCCAGCTGGGCTGGCTCGTGTACAGAGACATCTTGTTTAAGGTTGCTAGCTTTCTAATTGCACAAAACTCAACACCCTTGTTCTGCCCTGAGGTCCCCCCGTTTCCTTGAGGCCCCACCTCCTGCTTGCTGCATCTCCCCCATCCTCGCTCATTTTCACCTGGCTGGGGAAGGGGGTTGAGGCTGGGGCTGGAGATAAAGGGTTTGGGGTGCATGAGGGGGCTCTGGGCTGGGGCTGAGGGATTTAGTGTGTGGGTGGATGTTGGCTGAGCTGGGGTTGCACTGTGATGGTGCACTAGGTACAGGCTCCAGGAGGTGGTTTGGGTGCAGAAGTGGGCTTAGGATTTGGGGGTGCAGGCTCCAGGTGGCTTATGGGAAGTGACCAGTATGTCCCTCTGGCTCCTAGGCGGAGGGGTGGCCAAGTGGAGCCACTGCTTGGGGGAAGCATGTAGAGCCCCACTGGCTGCTCCTATGCCTAGGAGCCAGAGGGACACACCTGCCACTTCCTGAGAGCCACACAGAGCTGGGTAGGGAACCTGCCAGCCCTGTGCCAAAATGAACTTTTAATGGCCCAGTCAGCAGTGCTGATTGGAGCTGCCAAGGTCCCTTTTCGACCTGGTGTTCCATTCAAAAACTTCAAACACCAGACAGGTGGCAACCCTCACCTCGCTTGCTGTGACAACGGTTCTGTGGCTCCAGATCTTTCATGGCCTTAGTTCTCTAGTGGCTCTCAATTCCCACTCCCTGTGGGCCGTGTCTGACCTCCTCCCCATTCCTGCCACTGTGGTCAGCAATTAAAAAGTTAAAGGTGACATTATTACACTTTATAATTAGCTTCTCAGTAAGGGTGGACAAATTGGAGAAAGTCCAGCGAAGAGCCAAAAAAAAATGAATAAAGGTCTAGAAAACATGACCTATGAGGGAAGATTGAAAACACTGGTTTTGTTTAGTCTGGTGAAGAGAAGATTGAGAGGGAGCAAGGTAAGAGTTTTCAAGTACGTAAGAGATTGTTAGAGAGAGGGAGAAAAATGTTCTCCTTAACCTCTGAAGATAGGACAAGAAGCAGTGGACTTAAATTGCAGCAAGTGCAGTTTAGGTTCCAATTTGTCAGGGTATTTAAACACTGCTATAAATTACCCAGGGAGGTTGTGGAATGTCCATAATTGAAGATTTTAAAGAGCAGGTTATACAAACATCTGTCAGTGAGGGTCTAGATAATACTTAGTGCTGCAGTGAGTGCAGAGGACTGGACTAGACTTGTTTCTGGAGGTCCTTCCAGTCCTACAATTCTATGATGGGTGTTCACGTCAGGACTATTATTTCAGGCTGCCTGTAGACCAAGGCAGACAACACTTTTGGAAGGTTACATTTGTTAACCATGAGGACTAGAAACCTTATTAAAAAACAGTTTGGATTTGGGAGAATCAGATTCTGCCCCTTTATTCACAAATGTGTCAAATGGGCAATGTGTTTGACACCTCTGTTCTGCAGTGAGTGACTCTTAACTAAATATTAAGTCCTGATGTCTCCAATAATAAAATAGAGCTTGTTTTATATGATCACAATTTATCTTGGGCTCCTGTACGATCTTCAGAGAATGGGGTCAGGAGAAAGTCAAGACTCTGGAGAAGGCTAGGTGCATGGTGCACACAGAGGCTTATCTGAGAATGGAACATGAGGTCCCTTTAGGGTGACTAGACTCCCAATATAAGGAGCTTCAGCTTATATAGACAACTATGCCTCCCTCCAAAAAAGTGTCCCAGTTTTTTGTACTTGCTATCTAGTCACCCTAGGGCCCTTGCAGCAAGAGCTGGGAGGATACTGGGAATGGAATAAGAAGCCTTCTGTGGGAGGGCAGGTATGATGTTGAGACTTGGCTTATTTATTTTACAAGAACATCATAACAGTAAAGCCACAAATACAACTGTATGCCTGCCTCTTTATGTGGCAGAGCTGAGGCTCAAGCAAATATTTAAGAAAAGGTCTTCACTCTTCCAAGATTTTGAAAATGACACCTACTTCAAGCCTTACGTCCATTTCTGTTCTAGAAACGGGGTGCTACCTGGGTCCTCAAGCACTTAGAGCCATTCTCTCTGGAATTAACTTGATTATCACATTGAGATCCCTGGGCTACTGTCAGTCTCCCACAACACTTCTAAATGACCCATGGAGTTGCTGCTTTTATTCTGGTGAAGTATCTGGTCAGTCTTAAACAGTGATGCTTCCTGTCTAAATGTTTATAGAACCTTTTTTTATATAGGTAACTCAGAACAAAGTTGCTCTCTAACTTTGTATTAGAGTTTCTATTTTCGTAAATTCAATCATACTTCAATTTTTGAGGCAAGCACCTTACCCCATTTTGGTGAAATAGCAAACATGTAAGACGACAAAATCAAACTGCAAACTGACCTGGAGAGATTAGAGCAATGGAGTTTTCAGGAAATTATGCGAGGTTCACTATTAACTGTGATGTCCAGGGAAAAGAAATAACCAGCATAGATACATAATTGAGGAGCATAACCAAACAATCATATCCATTTCAGTGATCTAAATTTGTTTTCATTATGTTGTCTTTAGTATTGCTCTATTATTTCTCTTCTGTGTACCCAAGAAGTGTAGTTACTGCAGAAGAGAAGTGTCCACAAGAAACCAGAAAGGGAACGGTCCACAAGAAAATCTCAAATCTTTAAAAACGTTTCCCAGTATAAAAATGTTTGAGAAGAACTAGGTTATAGGGTAAACACATTGAAAATAATATTCTGCCTTATTAAAAAACATTTAATTTTATATGGGACTGAAATATAGCTGTTAATGGATTTTACAAGTGTGGCCCTAAGAAAAAACTGATGTTTTTCTGTGTGACCAATTTTATCCATTCCTAGCATCTTCTTTGCTCCTTGTAAGGGTGCGGAAGACATTGTTACGGCGGAGTGCTAGAGCGTTCTCACTCTTGACTCCAGGGAAGGAAAGGGTGCTCATTTCCCCCTCCCCTCCCCCGCAACTTCAGGGAATGAAAGGGTATTATAGTTCATGCTGCTGTTACTGGTTGCTGCTCTGTTATCACATACTTCACATGCCGGAGTTAACTGGTTCTCATTGCCTGCTTGCCTTGTGTGAAAGTAATGAGCACCTGCTTGCATTATGTAATACTAACAAGATAGAAATAAGGTATTAGTTATTCATGAGGTATGCATGAGATGCAAATGTTCCTGTTATTTCTCTGCCTGTGTTCCCACACGCAGTGGGCTTCATCCCGAGCATTGCTCCGATGCGTCGGGCTTTCCCTGTCTCAGTGGCAGCAACGAAGGGAGCTCCTGTTGCGGGTGTGCCACTTTTGCCTTCAATAAACTCACTACTTCTATTCAATAGCTGTGTGTGTGCCTCGTTTCTACGGGACACGGAGTACCCTGCAACACACCTACTCCTTTTGTTACCCAGATGCTTGCATCGGCACTATGCTACACATTACTACTGTACTCCACAGATGTGGTCCAAACGACATCTTTCATTAGTGTCTCTACAATGTTTTGGGCCATTCTATAGGATACCTTACTGTTACTTATAGCTTGTTGTAATCCTGAAAGTGAATACTTTTGGAGAAATCAGTAATATTCCAACTATCCATTTTTGAAAATTTTTCACTAATTAACAGTTTTTAGACAATTTTTTCATGTGGAATACTCAAAAATTATTCTGTTCTGAAAGCTGAAATCTGATTAGCCATCTTTGAAGCTGTCATGCTTTGCTATTTTACAATAAAGTGGTTGAGAAATAAATTATAAATGAGTGAAAATACAGCATGCATCTATGTAATTTTTATTGCTAATTTAAGTGTGCAAGAATGGTTATCCTGGTAAACATTTTAGTTTTGTGTGCTATTTCAAAGATCACACGTCAAAATAATAACATATTTGAAAGTGATCTCATGTACATGTGATAAAATAAAAATAGCTACTGAGAATGGTTTCATGTCTGGTCATTGGTTTGTAATAGATTCTCATTTCTGTAAATAAGACTATATTATCGTGTTAGATGAATATACACGATTAAATAAAAAATAGGTAGTTTGTATGATTTATTTAAAAGTCATTAAATTAAATACATAAAAGTATGTTAATGTAACACTTGAGATTTTAATTCACAAAAGGCAAGGATGTCTAAAGTTAATTTAGTATTTATTTTATTATTTTTATTTATTTAGAGTTATAAAAAATAAAAATGGGGCGCTGTCCAAGGTTTTACCTCTTCTACCATAAATTACGGAAACATAATATTAAATCACTGGCAGAACAAACTCTCCTACCAGTCTGATTTCTCTCAGATCTTTTAGCAATGTTATCTATATGTATCAGCTTTCAAAGTTGTTATGAATATTCAGTAACTCATTGATCTCAAAAAGAATAATTAAGATAATAAAGACTAGTTGTGCAAGTAAGGGTTTGCAGGTTCAGGCCCTATTATGAAAGCCTGTGCAGAGTTTTGCAATGCTGACATAAAGTAATGAAGATAACCCAAATGAAGTAACTAGTGAGACAAGTTATGATCGCTGTGGGAACAATGAATATGGATTTCCTGATTTACATACATTTAGGATTTCAACCTTAATGTATTTGCCTGTAAAAATATTAGTATTTTGAATTTGGTTCATTTTATTTTGACTTTTAAAATCAATCCTAAAAAAATGGTGGTGATTGTCACATATGTAATTTAGCCAATCCCTAAACAGCTATGATTTGTTCATTTATATACCACAATGATACTTATTTAAAAATTGCAAAAGAAGTAGTTGTTTTCTTCCTCAGACATTGAAACACTGAGTTCCTGGCCACAATGTCATATTTGTGAATCAGAGGCCTCCGACATCACAGCATTGAGATATGACTTGCTTGTTAAATAGTTGAGTACTAAACTTTATATTACAGCACTGTTTTAAAAACAATTTATAAACAATAAAGAACTACACATCTCTAATCAGGTATCTTCTCAAACACTCTGGAATACTTTACTGCTGTCAAAACTATTAAATACTGTGTAAGTTGAATTACATGTATATGAAATATTTATTTAGTAATACAGTAGCCATCATCTACATTTTGCGACTTTATTATTTTCTACAGATGCACACAAAGAGCCAAATTCTGAAATTCTTACTCCAGCAAAAGTCTAATTACATGACAAGTTTTAAATCCAAACAGTTTTTGAGTAATGGAAAGGAATTTGAACAATTTTCTTGAAGTGGGAAAACCCATCAAGTTTTCACACACTACTGACTTAAAAATTATGGAAGACATTTTCTTCAAAATTTCCATAGACCCAAAAAAAGGAACAATTACATGTCTCAACAATGACTACAGCCATATCTGGAGCATTGCTACAATAAAACTAGAAGCAACTGCCTAAAGTTAAGAAAGGAAAAGATTAGACATTGGGGCATAGATGTGGGGGGAATCTCAAAAGTACAAGCCTAGAACAGATTTACAAGGGAGTTGGTTGGGGTACCCTCAGGTCAAATATTCAAAAACTTGTTATGTAAGACTTCTCAGTATATGCAATGTGGGGATACAAAATGCTGTAAAATGCAGTGAGGTGTGGGTCAGATAGGGCAGTCGTTATGGGAGTAGCTGCGACTCCACATTCACATAGATTACAGCACCCAACTGCTCTTTGGACCTCAGTTTTCCCTATGTCTGATCTATGTTTTGTTTTCAAATGGGCAAAAACTGATATTACTGTTAGATCCCACAGTAAAATCTACAATCTGAGGACAAAGCATCTGTACTTGATCCAAAGACCATTTAAATCAATAGGAGACAGCATGGAAAAAAAATATATACCTGTCAAGTAAAGTGAATAATTTAGTTCTTTCTAGACAGAAAACATACTATTCTTCCATTATATGTGGCACTAGCGAGAGAAATTAGATTAACAAAGGTTTTTGTGATTCAGGAGGTTTAAAATCTTGGTAGTATAATAATACTTGATACTTAGACCCAGATTTTGCAAAGCACATGCTTAACTTTAAGAACATAAGTGGTCCCATGCAAATGGTTAAATGTTTTTCTGAATGGATGCCTTATATAGAATCTTCCATTTGATGATCTCAAAGAACTTTACTAACTTTAATGAGGTAGGTACTCAAGTATTGTTATCCCCATTTTAGAGACAGAGACTGGAATTAAAGAGAGGTTATGTGACTTGCAGGAAGTCTGTAACAAAACCAGGAATAGAACACAGAATGGTGGTGGGCATGGGGGGGAATGTTGTACTTTGGGAATATACTTCGGGTTACTTTGACACTACCAAAATAAATATCAGGGATATCAGGATCCAATTCATAAGTATGTGTTGAACTAAAAGTGCAGTAACAAATTAATTCAATGGAGTTATCCTGGTAGAAAAACAACACTGTGGTGAATCAGGCCCTCTAAAGATACTTGAAACGTCTTTACCAATATTATAACATCTCACACTATAAACCTGACATTATTTAAAAACTAAATTTTCACAGTTTGTTATTCTTTAAGTATTTCAATTTTATTTCATTTGGACACATTTGGCATGATTCTCATTTCTACTAAGGCTACTTTTATACTTCTCTGGCAGCATAAAGGGTCCTTTACACTCTTACTGCACATGAGAATTAGTCATTAAATTTAGATTAGTGAATGTATCTTTTTTCTAGTAAGTTTCATTCTCTAATCCTCTTGCATTTAGAACAGTGCTTTCAGTTTTTGTTTTCAATGCTTTAGGAGAATATTTAAAGGAAAAAAGTACCTTATTTTCACTGAAATAAAACTATCATGAAACATTTGTATTCATATCAGGTTTTATAAATCCTGATCCCCTGAGGAAGTACTCAAGTGCACTGCAAAATTGGCTCCTTGAGTGTTTTCTGGTCAGAGAATTTCAGGATTTTTATTCTAATTGCATTTACACTGATTTTATTCCAGTATAAAGCCACTGACTTCAGTTGAGTTATTCCTGATTTAAGAACCAGACCCAGTGTGTCCAAAGAGTTGCATAGAGCTTTCAGGACAGATTATGCTCTCAGCTACACCAGAATTAATCTGGAATAAATCCAATTATTTCAGTGGAATTACTGAAGGTTTACACTAGTGCAACTGAGATCAGAATTTGACCTTGCATTCACACTTGTGTAAATCCAGAATAAACCCATTGAAGTGAAGGAAATTATACAAATATAAAACCAATGAGTTCAGAATCAGGATGTAAGCCTTTGTATCCACTGGTTTCAAATCAGCATTCCTCAACTTGGTACTTGATTCAGTTTTAATGAAGCATTTGTGATATTTAGTATCTTGTTTGGCCTTAATCTCATCTTGTTGCAATTTGCTTTAGAGCATGAAGGCAATTTCACTGGTAGTTTATTCAAATGCTTCTTACCAGGTGTCATGGATCCCACAGGCCCGGTGCTCTCAAACAGCTCTGGAACAGCCCCCAGGAGAATCCCCTTCAGGAGGTCAATCCTTGAGGGTTGCACTCTTTCTCTGTGGTAAGCCTCATGGCTTCACTGGTTCTGGGGACTAAAACTCAGAGCCCTCAGCATCCTTCCTTCACACTGTGAGATCCCCTCAGTAAGTCCTTCTCAGTCCTTTGTTCTTCCTGGGCAAACCTCTTATCACCTGGTTATCCACCTTAGTTCTTAGTTCTTTGTTCTCCTGCTGATCCAAACTGGCTGGCTTCCTGAAGAGGTAGTCCATAGTCATTAGATACCAAATATCAGGGTTGGAAAGGACCTCATCTAGTTCAACCCCCTACTCAAAGCAGGACCAATCCCCAGTTAAATCAGCCAACAGATTTTTGCCCTATATCCCTAAATGGCCCCCTCAGAGATTGAGCTCACAACCCTGGGTTTAGCAGGCCAATACTCAAACCACTGAGCTATCCCTTGTCCCCAGTCTTTGTCTTCTATGAGATCACAGATGAGTAACAAAGGAGTTAATCCCTTTCTCAGGAGCAGTGCTGCCAGACCCGGCACTGAGAGTGAGAGCCTGAATCAGGAATCTCTAGAGCACTATTATTAAACCAACAAGGTAACATAAAATGTCTTGTTCTGATAGCACAATGTCATACTTATCCAGCAATACTGGTCATACTTATCCAGCATACTGTATCCAGCATAAGTATACTGGTACTGCATACTGTATCCAGCATAAGTATACTGGTCATACTTATCCAGCAATAACTTTGAACTGAGTTTAGATGTGTTGTGGAGATCATATACTCAGGCTTCAACAGGGAAAACTAATAGTTGCTTGAGCTATTATTAGTCCCTGCCATTCAAATCACAACGGCACTGCAGGAACTTGCATTCTCACCTTTGATGCCCCATATAATGTTACAATAATTGGCATTTTACTTCACAGGGATCTTTAAAATTAAACAATGGTACATATTATTGATATGCTACAGTAGTTACTAAGGCATTTTATAAACAAAGCACATACTTTCAAAACATAACAGTTGTATTGCAATAATCCTGGACAATAGCCAGACTAAATAGTAATACAATCTTGCTCATTTTTTTTAGGTAGGAATTCTTCCCTTATTGTATTCTAAAATAATGTAATGGGATTTTTATAATACGCTACTTAGAATATGTCCATTATTTATATTACAAATAATAACGTACAATAGTTTTTTGCTATATCCTCTCAGTTATGGTGTTCAGTAAGGAATATTGGATATTTACAATAAATATTAGTGGAAGTCACTGGATACAAATCCAATGGGACTCATTTTTTAATGTTATAAGTGTCAGAGATTCTTTTAATTCATATCATTAAAAAAAAAGTTCTGAAGAACAATTTTTTGTTCCATCATTGGAATGGACCAGTTTGTTCTAAATGAACCAGGAGGGTTCTCTTTTATTTTTCACAAAATATCCTAAAGAGAAACTTTCCTAAATGTCCCTATGGAAACCAGTATCTCCTACTTCAGCCTGAACACTGCGATATCCTAGAACACTGCATTACACTCTCAGTATATTTTCACAGGGTAGGTCTTCAACTGTTGTTATTAGCATAGTTCCAGGATCTATCCCACTTGTAGCCTTTAATTTTTATTTAAATTTAATTATGTTGTATTATAAAATCTGTGGGTTCAGCTCTGGCAGCTACAGTCTCAAGTTCAACAGTTACCTCTGCTTGTTTTAGATTTAGAACTCCCAGGAACACATAAAGGCCAAGGAACATAATACATACAATCACAAGAACAAGGCCTAATATCTTTTATCAATTTTATTAAAGTTACCAGCAAAGTTATGAAAATCACAGCATCTACAAATCCTTGCTACTGATGCCCCCTGATTTACAGAAATCCGTGCTTACAGAAAAAGCTCTGTAAGCTAAAAATAGGCTCTTTTTTTTTTTGGCGTGTAATGCTTGGAGATACATTTCCGACTTACGCAAAATTTGACTTACACAAGCGTTCCGTTCTGGAATGCCTTGCGTAAGCCGGGGAGCATCTGTAAATCCATGCACCAGTTATAGCTACAGACATACTCACATCCTTCTGGATCTTATGAGGGTCTGATAAGTCTCTCATGGGCGGTTAATGTTGGCGTTTTCCTATAGAAAACTCAAAATTTCCCATTCCAGGTACTTTGTTTTTATGATATGATTCTGCCTACCTACATTCTGCACATATACATGAAAGTGTCAACCCTCTTTTTCCTTATTGGCCTCGTTTCCCCAAGAAACTTGAGATTCCCTATTTTTGGGGTTGTGTATAGTTCATTTTATTTTCATTAGCACCTGTATCCTGTGGTTAAGGCACATTAGGCACAAATGTGCTTCTAAAGCATTTTTGTGATTTTAAATTAATCTTCCAACTCATTTTTTGCACTATTATCCCTTGGTACATCTTTTCCTATAATTTTATGGTATTGGGTTATTCTTCAGTCACTTACTTATCTCAGCATTTCTTATCTCTAAGGTCTAAAATAGTTAAACTAAAATTTTACAGGCTTCAGCCTATAACTAATTCATTTTAGCCCTCCTTACTTAGATACTAATTTTTAGGGCTGCCGATTAATTGCAGTCAACTCACGCAATTAACTAAAAAAAAATAAATGAATTGCATTTTTTAACCAAACCCTTACTTGAATTTTTTTAATTTTTTTTGTTGTTTTTCTACATTTTCATATATATTGATTTGGGGGGACTGATTATTTCACGGCCGTACTGTTCTCTGGGTTTCTGTGCCTTGGGGAGAGCCAACAGCTGCAGGGGGCACCTACACTGAACACTGTCCCAACATTTTCCACAGGACTTCATCCTAGAAGATATCTTGCTGCTGAGGATGACCGGGGAAGCAAGGGTGGGTCTTCTACTACAATGCAGGTTCCACCCTTGCCCATATGCAGCTTGCCTGTGTGCAGCAATGGTCCCCCAACCCCTTATGGCACAGTGGCACGGACACTTTAGCCTAACTGACACATTACAGCACTGAAACTTGCAAAGTTGCAGCACTGTAAAGCGCCAGTGTAGACAAGCCCTTTTCTACACTAGCACTTTACAGCGCTGCAACTTACTTGCTCAGGGGTGTGAAAAAACACACCCCTGAGTGCTGCAAGTTTTAGCGCTGTAACGTGGCAATGTATACAGTGCACCAGCTATTCCCCTTGTGGAAGTGGGCTTTTTACAGTGCTGGGAGAGCTCAGTGCTGGTGTTGCAACTACACTGCTGCAGCAGCGCTTTAACATTGCTAGTGAAGCCAGCCTAATATGTCCTGGAAAGTACAACATGCCTTGTCTTGGCTGGAGTTTTTGAAGGTGTGTTAGTTAGATCAACATCACACTTTTAAATTCTACTCAAGACAAGGACTAAGTAGCTAGGATCAGTTCAGCCAAGTTTGGGTCGCCCAATTCAAGGCCCCAGTTTCACTGCACTGCCCTCCTGCACCCCAGTTCAGTAACCTCAACCTGCTTTGCTAGTTCTTGGGATGTGGAGGTGTGGACCACAAGTAATTTGTTCAGAACTGGTGTGTGTATTTGCGGTAAGAGAGTTAGGGGGATAGTAGAGGGAGGAGGTTTTCTGTTAAGCAGAAGGAGGGAGCATCCTGAAATGTGTGCTGACCAGGGACAAGTTAGGAAGGGCATCCGAATTCTCCCCAGGGATATCATATTATCACAGCAAAATTCTCAACCTTCATGAAGATGTCACACTCCATGCCATGTGGCACTAACACATGAGGTGTTTATTTACACAAGAGTTTCATCTTGTCCCTAATAGGGTGGGTCCCCATAATAAAGAGGATCACAAAGGATGAGGTGGAATGGTCCTAAAAGGCTGCACGCTTGAATTTTTTTCACTAGCTATCTAGGGGCAATTTTCTCTGTCAGAATGAATGTAAAAGCCCTAATCAGAAGTGGAGTTGTGCTAAATGCTATATAACCCTACAGGAAGACATTGTTCCCACAGAGAAGTATAGAAGAAAAAAAGAAAAACAGACAAAGGGTGGCAGGAAGGACTGGCACATAGAATCATACAACATTAAGGTTGGAAGAGACCTCAGGAGGTCATCTAGTCCAACCCCTTGCTCAAAGCAGGACCAACCCCAGCTAAATCATCCCAGCCAGGGCTTTGTCAAGCCAGGCCTTAAAAACCTCTAAGGATGGAGATTCCACTACCTCCCTAGGTAACCCATTCCAGTGCTTCACCACCCTTCTAGTGAAATAGTATTTCCTAATATCCAGCCTAGACCTTCCGCACTGCAACTTCTTGTTCTGTTATCTGCCACAGCTAAGAACAGCCTAGCTCCATCCTCTTTGGAACCCCACTTCAGGTAGTTGAAAGCAGTTATCAAATCCAGCCCCCCCACACTCTTCTCTTCTGCAGACTAAATAAGCCCAGTTCCCTCAGCCTCTCCTCATAAGTCATGTGCCCCAGCCCCCTGATCATTTTTGTTGCCCTCCACTGGACTCTCTCCAATTTTTACACATCCCTTCTGTAGTGGAGGGGACCAAAACTACACACAATACTCCAGGTGTGGCCTCACCTGTGCTGAGTAGAAGGGAACAATCACTTCCCTCAATCTGCTAGCAATGCTCCTACTAATACAGTCCAATATGCCGTTGGCCTTCTTAGCAACAAGGGCACACTGCTGACTCATATCCACCTTCTCGTCCACTGTAATTTCCAGGTCCTTTTCTGCAAAACTGGTATTTAGTCAGTCAGTTCCCAGCCTATAGTGGTATAAGCCTAAGGGATTCTTCCATCCTAAGTGCAGGGCTCTGCACTTGTCCTGGTTGAACCTCATCAGATTTCTTTTAGCCCAATCCTCCAATTTGTCTAGGTCACTCTGGATCCTATCTCTACCCGCCAGCATATCTACCTCTCCCTGCAGCTTAGTGTCATCTGCAAACTTGCTTAAGGTGCAATCCATCTCCATCATTAAAATAATTGATAAAAATGAACAAAACTGACCCCAGGACCGCTCCCTGGGGCACTCCACTTGCTACCAGCTGGACATGGAGCCCCACGATCCAGAAGCGGTGAGATCATGGTGATGGCAGGTTTGTCTTAACTCCCTTTTTCTCCATATGGTCGGTTTTTATATTACTAGATCACTGCCCTTAACTCCGTCTTTACTGTCACCCCTTTTGTAATTTTATAAAATGATGCTATTACCCCGCCCTGCCTACTCCCTTTCTACCTTTGCCTCTTTTCGCCTCTTAACCCCCACGTTACTAACGGAATCTACTTCATCCACCTGCCAGACCTTTGCTTATGTTTAACCCCCTGCAATATTCTGCACAACGGTGCCAATCCAGCTCCGTGACTGGGAAATCGGGATGGCATCGCTGCCCTCCTTGGACGCCTCCCGCCCCGCCACACAGCGAGAGCCCGCTGCGCTCTGCGAGGGCGGGCCCGGGGAGCTCGCACCCGCGGCCATCCCGGCCCGACTGCGAACGCTTCCCGGGGTGCCCCGCTGCATGCTGGTAGCTCGCGGGCACAACCTCGCTCGGGCGCTTAACGCTCGGCGGCTCGCGGCCCACTACGTCACCGCAGGACTCTACAGTTCGCGGGGCTCAGAACCGAACCCCAGGCCCCGCGCCAGCCCGAGCCCCCAGCACAGTGGAGCAAGATAAGCCCGCGCCGCCCTGCGCGCAGGCGCGCTGGCCTCCAGCCCGCGGGCCCTGGCCCGCGCCGTCCGCACATGCTCAGTAGCAGTAAAGCTCCCTTCCCTCCCCCGCGGGAGGAAGGGCATCGCTGTGGCATGACAAGGGAGCGGGCGGGGAGGTAGCTCAGCGCAGGGCAGCGCCCCTCCCCCGCCCCATCGCCATGCCGCTGGAAAGCCTGGCCCGCATCATCAAAGTGCAGCTGCCCGTCTACCTCAAGCGCCTGCCCTTGCCCGAGAGCATCAGCGGCTTCGTCCGGCTGACAGGTACCGCGCGGGCTGCCCCCCCCCCCCGCGAGCCCCCCCGGGGTCCCCCCCTCCCCGCGCCTCCGCTTCCTCGGCTCCCCACCCCCCCCCCCACTCCTCCCCGCCCCCCCCATCCAATGCGTCGCCTCTCCCCCACCTCTCGGTCTTCCCCTCACACCGCCCCCACCCGGTTCCTCGTCTCCCCACCCCATTCACCCCTCCACTCCCTGATCGCCCCCGTCCCGTTACTTCCCCCCCCCCC